>JAFFST010051007.1:19933-30182 GCA_022414735.1 Noturus placidus | reverse complement strand
GGAGGAGAGTGCTGGGAGAACATCCTGATCTAATGCTTTCCTGTCCTGGTCTGCTGGGATCTTAGCTCTCACATGTCATTCGTTTCGAACTAAAAAAAAAAAAAAAAAAAAATGTGGAGTCGCAGAGGTTCATCCAAGAAGTCGGTCAGAGTCGTGTGTGCAGAAGAGCTTTTAGTGAAGTGTGTATGACGGCGCGCGCAGGTTATGTGGTCTCGCGGCGGAGATAAACACGTCGACGTGTGGCGCGCGGACTTTTTTCCGCCAGCCTTTACGCCCTGACCCCTGAAAAAAAGTGGCTGGTTTATTATTTCTTTCTTTCTTTCTTTCTTTCTTTCTTTATCTTCGGTAATGAACCGGGACAAACGCGGGACTCAGAGGGACAGAAAGAGAGAAGAAGACGCGAGTCTCTCGTTCCGGTTTTTGCCGTCTGCGTTGTTAGGAGGTGCTGCTGGAGGTGCTGGAGGTGCTGCTGGAGGTGCTGGAGGTGCTGCTGGAGGACGTGCTGGTGCTGCTGGAGGACTGTGTGTATTTCTTGCGTTTGTTTTTTGAGACATGGCAGCGGCGATCGCCAGCGGTCTGATTCGCCAAAAGCGACAAGCGCGCGAGCAGAACCTGCACAGACCGGCGACTCACCGACGCAGGAAAAGCCCGAATAAGACCAAAGGGATCTGTAACAGCAACCTGGTCGACATCTTCTCCAAAGTGCGAATCTTTGGCCTCAAGAAGAGGAGACTACGGAGACAAGGTGTGAGCGAAATCAATACAGGGCGCCTTGTGCACGTGAAGCTGTTGCGTCTCGTGCACAAAGCCACTGGTGTTTATTAGACTCGAGAGCATCCTCTTATGGCTCTGAAAGATTCATCCTTATCCTCTTACAGTTTAGACCAGTTTATATGTGAGAAGGGAATCTATTGTTTCGGTTTAATTACACTTAGAGTAGATCTCTTCAGATGTTCTCTCACACTTCTTGTTTGAAATATTATTGCTGATATTTTATTCATGGTTGCACTTTTCCCCTGCACATAGTGTGTCTGCAAACATCTTTTGGACAAGAAGATCCAGCTTTAAGTAAGATTTAAGTAACTCTTACATATAACAGGCTTATTAAAGGCCAAGATGCATGATGTCCTGCTCTGTGAGTCTGATTTTAAGATGAATAGGTGGACAGTCTTTATTTCTGGCCTGATATGATGAACATTTGAAATGTTTGGTTAGTTCATTTGGATGCATTGCTCTGTATGCTCTTATCTGAATGTATGATCTCTGACAGAGCTGTTTTTTATTTTATTTTATTTTGCTTTCAGGCCCACGTGGTAGTCTTAAAACAAAGGTGTTTCTTGTAGTATTGATTAAAACATGCTGGTCCTACATTTGCTGCTTGGTGGTTATAAACAAAATTGATGGGTGTGGTTATGACACATGATTACAGTTGACATTCACTACTGCTTCTAGTGGACTGGAGTAGAGATTAGGGCGGCTGTGGCTCAGTCGGTAGAGCGGGTTGTCCACTAATCCACTAATCGTGGGGTTGGCGGTTCGAATCCCGGCCCGGGTGATCCCATGCCGAAGTGTCCTTGGGCAAGACACTGAACCCTAAGTTGCCCCCCAATGGCAAGCTAGCACCTTGCATGGCAGCTCTGCTCCCATTGGTGTGTGAATGTGCTCTCATTAGTAAGTCGCTTGTAAATGTAAAAATGATATTTCTGTAAAGCTGCTTTGAGACAATGTACCATTGTAAAAAGCGCTATACAAATTGATAAATTATTATTACGCTAATTAAATGTAGCGACGGGGTTTGTTGAGGGTGCATTAACATTAGTTCATCTTCCTGTGATATACTGAAGCTTAGCAAATCAAATCAGGTGGGGTTTTTTTGTAACAATGAGTTAGTTTATAAAACCATATTTTATCATTTAAATCATATGTTCATGATGTACTGCATGGAAAGTGCATGATATGGAATTATCAGCATCAAATGAACACTGCCATGGTGATCAGTTAGAGTAACTGTAATTGTAATTTTACAATGTCTGTATCATACTGTCTCAACTTCCTTTCTTGGATGTTTTATACACGGTTTATTATAAGAGGTATATCCTGGCATGTTGCTTTAAAATCCAGTTTAATTATCTTTAGGTAGATCTGTGGCCTGCATATTGGTACATCACAGGAACATCTTATAAAGCCACTGCAGATGGAAGCTTGGCACATTGTGGGTGGTTTTGGTTTTTGTGTCTATATCAAGAGGTGAGTGTGTGTGTGTGTGTGTGTGTCTAAGTGTTTGTCAGGGCGGGACATCATACTGTGAATAACAGACATGACTAGTGTGTGTGTGTGTGTGTGTGTGTGTGTGTGTGTGTCTAAGTGTTTGTCAGGGCGGGACATCATACTGTGAATAACAGACATGACTAGCGCGTGTGTGTGTGTGTGTGTGTGTGTGTATGTGTGTGTGGAGCCTGGGGGAGAAGTAATGACAAAGACAGGAAGTCATATTATATCAGGTGACGGCCATTTTGTTAAACTCTGACCGTAGTACCCTTTACCCTTGGGTTTACACAGAAGTGCTTAATGGACCAAGAGTGTGTGTTGGATCTTGACACAGAGTTTGACTGAGTTCTGAGTATTGTGGGGTTTTTTTTTAGGTTTTTTTATAGTTTTTTTTTTTTTTTTTTTTTTGCACAGAAAGATGAATTTCTGGGTTTATTTGCATGTGCACAGTTGTGTTTGTGTTATGGAAGCTTTATAGGAAGCCAATCATTTTCTACCCACTTGAGGTTTATCAAGTCAATTTAACTGCATCTATGACAACCTGTCGAAAGCAAGGCAGGTGCTATACACAAGGAGACACCTCATCATCATCATCTCTCTCTCTCTCTCTCTCTCTCTGTCTCTGTCTCTCTCTCTCACACACGCATGCACACACACACACACAACACACACACACACACACACATACACACACACACACACACACACACACACATCCTTTCATCCATAGACAAACAACCTCTGAAAATGATTTCAGTGCTGTCTTTTTCTTACATGCCATGCTTTGAAAATATTTTGAGATTTCCACATACATGCACGTCAACGTGTGTGCTTGTTGCACTGTAAAACCGGATAATTCTCAAAAAATTAAGGAAACTATTACCTTAGTTTTTAAGTTGATAAATCAAATTCTTTAAACCAAATACACTTAAATATTACAGAAATGTAACTCAAACTTGTTATATTTAAGTGGATTTGGCTTTAAGAAATTGATTTATAAACTTCAAAATTTTCAGCTAATTAGTTTCCTCAAATTTTTTGAGTTAAATGAACTTATCCGGTTTTACAGTGTGGCCATAACTGCTGGGACACATATTTTTCCATCAACATATTTTTCAGTGAGAACAGCTGGAAGTTGAAATTGTAGTTTTGCTAAGAGAAATACACAAGGAAAGATACAATGAGAATTTTTAAAAATATTTTTTTAAATAATACTCAATTGATATTTAAAGTGAAATGCTTAAATGCACAGCAATGCACTGCTTGGCATTAAAGGGGATCTAGTCCCTGACCCACAAATGTTAAATTACAACTTGTTGCTTTATACAACGGTGACATTGAATTTAATTTTATTATACTGGCTTTCACATGCATGGAGACATGAGACAGGCATGTGGTGTTATAACCTGCGCATTCTATGGACAGAAATGAGATATACAGTATTGTTGATAGCAGAAAATATAGAAAAAATATTTATATCTTGATTATGGCATATAATTCTTATACATTACGAATGTATATCTTTGTTTCTTAATATTTTGTCTTCCATTACTACTGCTAATAAAAAAAAACAATCAGTTAGATTGTCATATTGAGTTACTGTTTTGTGTATTTGTACATCACCCATCCAGCTCTAATTGCAAAAATTGTAAAGTCACATTTTCTAAAACCAAAACTAATAAATATTGTCAAATTAGATTTCTCAAATAGGTCCATCTGTCTTAAGAAATAGTAGGAAAAATATATTGTGAGGATTGTGCAGGTTAAAGTTGATAATTAGTAATGTGAGGGGAGCAACTATTTGTTAGAATTTGCATATCAGCAATATATGGGAATTTTAAAATGATGCATATATGCAATACATTCAGGTGCATTTCAGTTCCATAGAAGGATTTTTCAAGCAGCTAAATAAGATAGATTTCTTATGTTGAAATATTCTTAAATACTTAAGTATCAACATAATAAACATGAGGTTTTTGATGAGTTCCTCTCACCCTATCATGCAAGGTCAGGGAGCTCCAGCAGAGAGTCTTGCTGTTCTTGATCATGTTGCCTCTGCTCTGCTTGCATACTGCTAAGCATGTCATAACACCCAACCATCTAATGAAATGTCTGTGCAACCCTGCATTAAATCTTTAACCCTTTAACCGTGGGATGTAGTTGTAATTTACATGGTCAGATATCAAAGTGTCTGCTGGTAACAGTGTGTGCAATAATTGAAATCTGCTGAAAATTATATTACTTCACCAAGGAAAATCATTTTATCCATGACAAATGTCATTGTAGCTACTAAACATGACCGACAGCTGACACATTATTACATGTGGAACATCTTATAATTAATAGCAACATTTTTATTAATCCTGAGCTTGGGTTTCTCTCTGTGTAGTGTTTTCCATGTTCTCGCCATGTTCGGATTTCCTCTAGGTTCCCTGGATTCCTCACACCTTCCAAAAACTTTCAGGTTGGTGGATTGTCTAGGCCATAAGGTGTGAATGTGTGTGTGTGTATGTGTGTGGTGCCAAGTGCTCCCTGGATTGGCTGTGATCAATACAAGCCTTTACTGAAGATGAATGAATGAATAAATAGAATGTCTAATTTTTGCCAGTAAACAGTACTTTCAACACTAAATACTGTACTAGAGACTCACACCAACAAAAGACATAAAAGAAGATGCAAACAAATACATCTGTTGTTTGTTCTATTTTCAGCAGCCAGTGGTTAATTCTACCACTTAAATATCTACATTTGCTGGCTACCTCTCAGGGAAAAAGGGGAGTCTAATTCTACCACACATACTGATAATTTCTTAATTTTAAACCACCCCCTTTTTACACTTACACTGCTCTTCACCAGGTTACCATTCACTCTAATACTATTGAAAATACCAATACTGTGTCTGCCACAACCATTCAGGTTTTTTGTCTATTTTGATAAATACTGCTTATATTGTTTACAATGGTGATGTACAGTGCCCTCCACTAATATTGGCACCCTTGGTAAATATGAGCAAAGAAGACTGTGAAAAATTGTCTTTATTGTTTAACCTGTTGATCTTTTGTTAGAAAAAAATCACAAAAATACTTGCAAACAAAACAAATACAGCTGTGCGACAATTATAAGTTGTGCTACCTCCCTTTGCCAAGATAACAGCGCTGAATCTTCTCCTATAATGCCTGATGAGGTTGGAGAATACGTGGCAAGAGATCTGAGACCGTTCCTCCATACAGAATCTCTCCAGATCCTTCACATTTCGAGGTCCACACTGGTGGACTCTTCTCTTCAGTTTAAATCTCAGGTTTTCTATGGGTTTTAAATCAGGGGACTGGGATGGCCATGGCAAACCCTTGATTTTGTTGTCAGTAAACCATTTTGTGTTGATTTTGATGTTTTGGATCATTGTCCATTTTAAGCTTTCTGGCAGAGGCAGTCAGGTTTTCATTTAATATCTGTTGACATTTGAAAGAGTCCATGATGCCATGTATCCTAACAAAATGTCCAGTTCCTCTGGCAGAAAAACAGCCCCAAAACATTAAAGAGCCACCACCATATTTAACCGTGGGCATGAGGTACTTTTCCATATGGTTATCTCTCTGTGTTCATTAAAATCACCTCTGGTGTTTATTGACAGAAAGCTCTATTTTGGTTTCATCTGACCATAGAACCCAATCCCATTTGAAGTTCCAGTAGTGTCTGACAAACTGAAGACACTTGAGTTTGTTTTTGGATGAGAGTGGAGGCTTTTTTTCTTGAAACCCTTCCAAACAACGTGTGATGATGTAGGTGATTTCAGATTGTAGTTTTGGAGACTTTCTGACCCCAAGACACAGCTGTGATCCTTGGAGGTTTTTTGGCCACTCAAACCATCCTCTTCACAGTGTCTTGAGACGATATAGACACACGTTCAATTCCAGGTTGATTCATAACATTTCCAGTTGACTGTAACTTTTTCATTATTGCCCTGATAGTGGAAATGTGCTTTTTCAATGCTTGTACTATTTTCTTATAGTCACTTCCCATTTTGTGAAGCTCAACAACCCTTTGCCACACATCACAGCTTTATTCCTTGGTCTTACCCATTGTTATGAATTAATAAGGGAATTTGACCTATGTGTTAGCTCATATTTATACCCCTGTGAGACAGGAAGTCATGGTTGAACAATTTCCTGTTCCTAGTCACCTGTTCCTGGGAGCATACTTCAAATATATTTTTCTCATATGAATTCATGGTTGCACACCTATTTAACAAAGATATATATATTTTTTCATAAACCTGTGTTGTATTTGCAATTGTTTGATATCCATGAGAGCAGAGTATTTATGTGATTTTCTTTAAACCAAAGATCAAAAGGTTAAACAATAAAGACAAATTTTCACAGCCTTCTTTGCTCATATTTACCAAGGCTGCCAATATTAGTGGAGGGCACTGTAGACGCTTAAGGTATTGTCATATATTTTATAGTTGTACTGCTATTAAGCATATACTAACACAGTATAAGCTGGGTCAGTTGGCCATGCAATGCTTAATAGTGAATATAACATGGAGTTTAGTTCTTCTTGATAAATTTGATAAAGATAAACTAAATTGAACTTCTATATTCTTAAGCATTATGCCATGATGTGTTTACTCTAGCTTACTGTGGTACTGGAACTGTGGTAACTTTATCTATTTTATTTATATCACATTACTGTTGAATTCTCCGAAGGTGTTGATTAATGTTTTGTAACAGCAGTCTTGACAATAATGCTGCTGTAAATAAAATAACAGATAAATAAGTAAGACATTTGAAAAAAAATTTAAGCATTGACAAAATTTCTTAAAGTAAATCAGTTCAGGATGGTAACAGATCTACTTCTGTTGATTATTTTCCTATAGCATATCCCATCATGTTTAATTCTTTGCTTATAATCCACAAGTGCAGGATAGGAAGTAGCTACTTATTGTCAGTTTGAGTTGATGAAGAAGCATGCTTTCCCATGCTTTAACGTGTGAATGTCTCATTTGTACACATTTCTGTTTGGGAACTACATCAACAACTAATACCACTTCGGTCCCACATCATCTCTTTCTATATGTATCAGATTCAACCCACCCTTCTCTTTCAATTCTTTTTCAATTTTGGCTTAAAAATGGCTTGATAAAGTTTTAGGAGTCTGTTCTTCATACCAATATTTCATTTTATAATCTAATGTAAGAAAATGTCAAAAGTTTCTTGAAGATTTTTAATCATAGCTATCAAATATAGAAACCAATTTATAATCCAATATGCTACACATTTAGTGGCCCCAATCAAATTATATCCAATATATTTAAATGTAAAGTTATCTAATAATATCACTTCCCCTCGGAGAGATTACAAAACAAAGTTACATATGGTATGTATGAGAAAATGGTACCACATCAATTAGTAAGGCTGTCACGAATTATATTGTCAGTGGGCTCTATTTATCATCTCCCTTCAGCTGTGAGAATTTTAATCTGGTGTTTTATCAGCATAAGATCTGTGGAAAAATCTCTCTCTTGCACACACACACACACACACACACACACACAAACACACACACATAAAGCACTTGGAGTTCTCTTTATAATGTAGGTGTTTGCCAATTACATTGTGTGATGCTGCACGTCTCTGAATTCTTGCTATTTCCTTTGGAATCACTACAAGGTCGTCTGAAGGGCATCCGAATCAGACGGCTCTTGTTTGCTCGCTCGCTCATTAATGCAGCCTGAACCAAGCAGAAGCTAGATTAGCTTGTGGGCTTGTCGTTTTCTGATGATGAGTGGAAGTGTAATGGAGAATTATTTAAATTTTAAATGACATTATTGTAATATTAATGTGCTAGATAATGATGTATCAAAAACATCATTCGTTGTTCACCTAGGATTAATAAGGATGCATACTTTTTAAAGAACAAGAATACCAGGTGAATATCTGGGATTAGATTGTTCATTGTTTTAATAAAGTGAAAGTCCACATAAAAATATCCTAGCAGTGTCCCTAGCCAAATAATGTTTGACTTTCTAATATAGTTATGTTTATTTAATGTTGAATTCTATAAATGTGACGTTATAATGAGATACTGTGATTTTTTTGAATAAAAAGATAAATGAATTAAGTCATATAATGTGTAGTTATCACACTATGAAATTCACATTATGAAACACTATTTCACCCTTCGTATAGTTAAATACTGACCATAGTTGCTCAGGTTTTGCAGTATGGTCTGTCACAAGCACTGATCGCGCTAAACATGGCAAGATATTTCAAGTCTGAAACAGAATGATGAAAAATCAAAGAGTCCTCTTGTTCCTACATCACTGGACTGTTGAACGGCAAACAAAGCTGTGTCTGTATCTGTTCACATTTCATGATTAGCCCTGACATGATAGGAGACAGCACTCTCAAGCAAATAGTTTCTTTTGTCCTAAAAGACAGACACAATTCCACACACCTAGGTCGATGCAGAAGAATACTCGAGATGAAGAGATTCCCCAGGATAACCAAAACATATTGGTTGAAAAAATCAACGAGAAGTGTCTGTTGTAGAGGACAGGAAATGGGAATCCCTGATATGGTCTCCCTGGCAACAGTCAGGATGAGGGAAATCCTAGACAGGAAGAATGTCTCCATAGTAACAGACTTGTGGGCAAGGGAGGGGCTGTGTAAAGGATCAGGGAAACTCTCCATGGCAACAGAGCCAAAGTGTGACACTGGAATGATTCAAGATTCCTGAGGATTTTAGTGGACATAATCATAAAAAAGAAACATACAAATCTATTAGTTCATCATTATATCCATCCCTAGCATTAAATTCATTATGTAATCTTTAGCAGATAGTGAGTCCTCATCATTTCTTACATTGAACAAGACAGAAGTTAGAAAAGAGATATCACCTTCATAGCTTAGTCTAAACGTACACACACTCTCTCACACACACACACACACACACACACACACACACACACACACACACACCCTTACATAGATAAACATAATCCATAAACAACCTCTGAAAATATTTAGAGATTTTCAAATTAGCAGTGCATTACCCTCCTCAGACGCGCACGCCAACATGTGTGCTTGTTAGCTATACCTCCTGGTACACCTATTTTTCCAACAGCATATTTTTCAGTGAGAAAAGCTGTAAATTGAATTTGTGGTTTTGCTTAGAGAAATGCACAATGAAAGTTACAATGACAAAATATTTTTGTTACCCAATTGATATTTAAAATTAAATACTTAAATGCACAGTAATGCACTGCCTGGCCTTAAAGGAATCTAGTCACTGACCCACACTTGACATATTACAACTTGTACACACACACACACACACACACACACACACACACACACACACACACACACACACACACACACACAGGTGTGACAGTTAATTAACATAATGGGATAGTGCCAATCTTATATAGAACCCTGAAAGGTTGATCACAGCATGTGGCACTAAAGAGAGAAGTTCTCTAATATATATGAAGAATGTTCCTGTATATCTGAAAGTGGGTCACTGCCATCTGGAGTGTGTAATAGTATGGGTGTGTACAGTAGTGTTCGGGTTCTGTCAAAGACACATTTTTTTTTTAATGGGATTCCCTCACCTAATCCCCAGAGGAAAAACAGTGAGTTGAAGATAACAAGAACATTATTTTGTTCCATAGCTCTGGAAGGACTTTTGTGCCTTCTGTTTCCTGAACTATTGCTCAAACTGGATCACTATGTGGAAGTGCTATATTGTGCTATCTTGAAAAAATATATCCATTTTTGACCATACATACATACATACATACATACATACATACATACATACATACATACATACATACAGTGCCTTGCGAAAGTATTCGGCCCCCTGAACTGTTCGACCTTTTGCCACGTTTCAGGCCTCAAACATAAAGATATAAAACTGTAATTTTTTTGTGAAGAATCAACAACAGGTGGGACACAATCATGAAGTGGAACGAAAT
>JAFFST010051007.1:651-18695 GCA_022414735.1 Noturus placidus | reverse complement strand
CGTGGCAAAAGGTCGAACAGTTCAAGGAGGCCGAATACTTTCGCAAGGCACTGTACATACACACATACATACATACATACATACATACATACATACATACATACATACATACATACATACATACATACATACATTGTCTACTGGAAAAGTGTCTGTCTTTGTGCTTTTTGCCCTTTTTCATTATATAAAACAGACCTTTAGTCATAAAATACCATATAAACAAGACAACCCTACTTTAAAAAAATATAGAGAGTAGTATTTGTAGTTGGGATACTCATTTTAAATGCACTCTTTAGGCCACACACACACACACACAGACACACACACACACACACACACACACACTATCGTTGTGAGAACCTTTCAGTGACATAATTATTAATGTAATGTAGCTAATTAATGTTATGACTAAACCTAACTTTAATCTTAGTAAAGAAAAGGAACCCAGGGGAACAGCCCACAAACTGTGGCATTTGGCTTTCACCAAGTGTGACTAGAACAACAATTGGAATAGTGTGTTGTGGTCACATGAGACCAAAGTCATTTTGTTGTCTTTGTACAAATTAATTATTGTTTGAGCAATAATGGGAACCCAATAAAGGGAAAATGTGGCCACTAAAATATTGTGTTGGATCATTTAAGCTTTTCAAGTGTTTTGGAAAAGTGCTCTTGTGAATATTGATGGCATCATCAGTACCAGAATTCTTTAGTCCAAAATCTTGTTGATTCAGTGTTGATTTTTCAACAACATTTATCCAAATTTACACTGAATGGTTACAGGATCACAAAATAATATCAGCCCCTGGATTCAAAGCATATTGAAAACCAATGGCGTGAAAAGAAAATGATTCATTTAAAACCAATTATTAATTACCAAAGGGTTACGCTAAAAATGTTGACCATTTAATGTACTAACTTTGCTCAATTTCTTGAAGGATGCCAATAACGCTGGAGTTGAATAAATTAACCTAGAACATATAACTCTAAATATAGCTCTGCTACCATTGGTGTGTGAGTGTGCTCTCAATTGTAAGTCGCTTTGGATAAAAGCGTCTAATAAATGTAAAGTACATCACAATCCACTGCCACATCAATTTGACACACTGTATAATGTATACAGTACTTCCATCCATATATCCATTTCTAATATATATTTCCTGCTTTTGGCTGCACCTATAACTCCTACTCCTATTGACATTAGGGCTATAATGCCTCCCATTTATAAAGTTCCATTTAGAGAAACTGAATATAAATATTGCAATAGATGATGGATGATGTAAGACAGCTGGCCGAATGGAATACTCACACACAGTAAAATCCCTAGTGTTGAATTAACACCTAAAGTGTTCATTTGTGTCCAATTGAACATGTATAAACATGTCCAAAACATTAGCGAACGATGTTTAGTAGTTCCGACTCAACGCGGCACAAGGTCCCTTTCCAGAACCTTCACACTAACTGTTCCTCAGTGGTGGAATGAACTTCCAACCTCAATCCCGACTGCAGATTCACTCACCATCTTCAAGAAACAGCTAAAGATCCACCTCTTCCGTGAACATCTAACCAACTCATTAAAAAATAAATAAATAAATAAATGGCTCTTACACCTCTACTCTGTGTACTTTGCTTCTTCTTGAACTCAATGAATGGATCTCGTATAGTAACACTACTTGTATTGTTCTCTGCTTCATATCGCTTTGCTTGTTTCTTTCTCATTTGTAAGTCGCTTTGGATAAAAGCGTCTGCTAAATGAATAAATGTAAATAAACACTGTAGGGTGTAAATTCAACACTCTGGGTGTTAAATCAACACTGGGGATTTTGCTGTGCAGGAGGTCCATCCTGCAACATGATACTAAATCTGCTGATATCTGACTCTGTATAATGTGATCTTTATTTTGAAAGAAATACTCACAGGGGATTTATCCTGCATCATGACTCGAAAACTTCTGAAAGTGTGGTGTGATATTTGTCTTCTTTTGTTTTCTCTATTTGTCTCTCTCTTTCTCCCGGTCTCAGATCCCCAGCTCAAGGGCATTGTGACCAGGTTATATTGCAGGCAAGGTTACTACTTGCAGATGAGCCCAGATGGATGTTTGGATGGGACCAAAGATGACAGCACTAACTCCTGTGAGTTCACTTTACAAGTATTTGTACTACACATTTGCTCCATAAATGATGCTTTGACAGTCTGTCATATAACTGTAGAATAAATGTTCATATGGATCTACTGCCCATTAAGTCACAAGCACATTAAGTAAGGTCAGGCACTGAGGTCAGATGAGAAGGTCTGGTGTGCAGTCAGCTTTTCAGTTCATTCCAAAGGTGTTCAGTGGGGTTGAGGTCAGGGCTCTGTGCAGGCCTCTTGAGTTCTTCTGTTCCAACCTTGGGAAACCATGTCTTCATGGACCTTGATTTGTGCACAGTGGAATTGACATGCTGGAACATGTTTGGGCCACTTAATTCACGTGAAGGGAAATTGTAACTTTGAAAATTTGTCTTTATTGTTTAACCTTTTTGATAACTTGTTTAAAAAAAATCACAAAAATACTGTTCTCTCATGGATATCAAACAATTGCAAACATACAGTTCATCCGGAAAGTATTCACAGCGCTTCACTTTTCCCACATTTTGTTATGTTACAGCTTTATTCCAAAATGGATTAAATTCATTATTTTCCTCAAAATTCTACAAACAATACCCCATAATGACAACGTGAAAGAATTTTGTTTGAAATCTTTGCAAATTTATAAAAAATAAAAAAACAAAAAAGGACATTAATCACAGCCTTTGCTATGACACTCAAAATTGAGCTCAGGTGCATCCTGTTTCCACTGATCATCTTTGAGATGTTTCTACAACTCGATTGGTGTCCACCTGTGGTAAATTCAGTTGATTGAACATGATTTGGAAAGGCACACACCTGTCTATATAAGGTCCCACAGTTAACAATGCATGTCAGAGCACAAACCAAGCCATGAAGTCCAAGGAACTGTCTGTAGACCTCCGAGACAGGATTGTATGGAGGCACAGATCTGAGGAAGGGTACAGAAACATTTCTGCAGCATTGAAGGTCCTAATGAGCACAGTGGCCTCCATCATCCATAAATGGAAGAAGTTTGGAACCACCAGGACTCTTCCTAGAGCTGGCCGCCCGGCCAAACTGAGCGATCGGAGGAGAAGGGCCTTAGTCAGAAAGGTGACCAAAAACTTGATGGTCACTCTGACAGAGCTCCAGCGTGTCTCTGTGTAGAGAGGAAAACCTTCCAGAAGAACAACCATCTCTGCAACATTCCATCAATCAGGCCTGTATGGTAGAGTGGCCAGATGGAAGCCACTCTTCAGTAAAAGGCACATGACAGCCCACCTGGAGTTTGCCACAAGGCACCTGAAGGACTCTCAGACCATGGTGAAACAAAGATTGAACTCTTTGGCCTGAATGGCAAGCGTCATGTCTGGTGGAAACCAGGCACCACTCATCACCTGGCCAATACCATCCCTATAGTGAAGCATGGTGGAGGAAGCATCATGCTGTGGGGATGTTTTTTAGCGGCAGGAATACTAGTCTCGTCAGGAGACTTGTCAGGATCGAGGGAAAGATGAATGCAGCAATGTACAGAGACATCCTTGATGAAAACCTGCTCCAGAGTGCTCTGCACCTCAGACTGGGGTGAAGGTTCATCTTCCAACAGGACAACGACTCTAAGCACACAGCCAAGATAACAAAGGAGTGGCTACAGGACAACTCTGTGAATGTCCTTGAGTGGCCCAGCCAGAGCCCAGACTTGAACCCGATTGAATATCTCTGGAGAGATCTGAAAATGGCTGCGCACTGACGCTCCCCATCCAACCTGATGGAGCTTGAGAGGTCCTGCAAAGAAGAATGGGAGAAACTGCACAAAAATAGGTGTGCCAAGCTTGTAGCATCATTCTCAAAAAGACTTGAGGCTGTAATTGGTGCCAAAGGTGCTTCAACAAAGTATTGAGCAAAGGCTGTGAATACTTATGTACATTTTTGTTTTTTATTTTTAATAAATTTGCAAAGATTTCAAACAAACGTCTTTCACGTTGTCATTATGGAGTATTGTTTGTAGAATTTTGAGGAAAATAATGAATTTAATCCATTTTGGAATAAGACTGTAACATCACAAAATGTGGAAAAAGTGAAGCACTGTGAATACTTTCCGGATGCAATACAAATGCAAATACAGGTTTATCCAAAAACAAATTATAGATATATATACACCTGGGTGACTAGGAACAGGAAATTGTTCAACCATGACTTCCTAATGTAATGGAGGTTAGGATGGATGCAAGTGCAGATAAGAGCTTTAAATAATGAAAGGCTGGCAGACAAATGCAAATCATGAGACACTAGCATGGTCTGCAAACAGGCATAAACTAGGGAAGGCAAGGAATGAGAAAAAGAAA
Source organism: Noturus placidus (assembly GCA_022414735.1). Lineage (NCBI taxonomy): Eukaryota > Metazoa > Chordata > Actinopteri > Siluriformes > Ictaluridae > Noturus > Noturus placidus. The sequence continues at coordinate 14,265 of JAFFST010051007.1, read as the reverse complement.
CAATATCAATGAACAGGAAACAAAATGAGGAACAGGGTGCAAAAGCTTGGTTTGGTGATAACACTCAATATTTTGCAAATTGTGTTCAAACAGTCTCTTTATACTGTGTTTGTGAGTGCTGTGAATTTGATGCAGATGTGCATTATTAGAATGAATGTTCATTCAATGTTCTGGGAATTGCAGTCCATGGCGGTCCATGTTTGTAGTCCACAGTGCAGGATGGGAAATGTAGTCACTGGTTTGCTGTGATATGACAACAATGGATACGACCAAGGAATATAGCTGTGATGTGCGGCAAAGGTTGTTAAGCTTCAAAAATTGGAAGTGGCTATAAAAATGATAGCAGAGGCATTGAAAATGCCCATTTCCACCATCAGGACAATAGTTCAGAAGTTCCAGTCAACTGGAAGTGTTATGAATCAACCTGGAATTGGATGCGTATCTATATCGTCTCAACACACTGTGAATAGAATGGTTCGAGTGGCCAAAAAATCTCCAAGGACCATAGCTGGAGAATTGCATTAGATAGTTTTGGGGTCAGAAAGTCTCTAAAACTACAATCCAAAGTCATCTACATCACCACAAGTTGTTTGGAAGGGTTTCAAGAAAAAAAATGCTTCAAAGAAAAAAAAAAGAACTTCAAATGGGATCGGGTTCTACAGTCAGATGAAACCAAAATATAGCTTTTTGGCAATAAACACAAGAATTAGTTTTTCTGCACACAGAGAGGTAGCCATATGCAAAAGTTCCTCATGCCCACAGTTAAATATGGTGGTGGCTCTTTGAGGTTTGGGGGCTGTTTTTCTGCCAGAGGACCTGATTCAAAACATCCTTCAAGATCAACACAAAAATGGGTTACTGACCACAAAAATCAAGTCCCTACCATGGCCACCCCAGTCCCTTGACTTGAAACCCATAGGAAACCTGTGAGGTGAACTGAAGTGGAGAGTCCACCAGCGTAGACTTCGAAATGTGAAGGATCTGGAGAGATTCTGTATGGAGGAACGGTCTCAGATCCCTTTCTATGTATTCTCCAACCTCATCAGGCGTTATAGGAGAAGACTCAGAGCTGTTATCTTGGCAAACGGAGGTAGCAAAAAATAATGACTAAAAGGGTGCCAATAATTGTTGCACGGTCATATTTAACTTTTATTTTTATAAACCTATTTTCTTTGCAATTGTTTGATATCCATGAGAGCAGAGTATTTTTGTGATTTTTTGAAACAAAAGATCAAAAGGTTAAACAATAAAGACAATTTTTCACAGCCTTCTTTGCTCTTATTTATCAAGGGTGCGCAAATTCGTGGATGGCACGGTACATAGGTTTTATGCTCTATTAACTTTCAGTGCATGATATAAAAAAAAGCAAAAAGAACAACAATATGTGCTTCTTAAATGTGCATTTTCACTTAAAGGCAAGTATTTGTTTATAAAGGTAGTGTTCTACACACTATTGAAAAACCCAATCTTGGACAATTTTACTCATGAAAACCTTGGTCGTAGTTTTAGTAATTTAAATGGGACGCCCAGAAAATCACCTTAAATCCTTGTGTAATGTTACCCGTCTCTGAATGTGGAGCTTTCCTCCCATAAATAATTACATAATTTTTTAACTTAAGTCACCAACTCCAACATTGAGTACAGGCTTAAATGTCTGTAATGGACAAATGTGTATTCTTATTGTCTTTGTTACTTTTCTCCGTCAATAGCTTGGTGATACAAGTAAGAAAAGCATATTTTGCACTTTATTCTGTTGCTTATCTTTTCAGCAATGTTTAACCTCATCCCAGTCGGCCTTCGAATTGTTGCTATCCAGTCTGTGAAGACAGGATTATACATTGCTATGAATGCAGAGGGCCATCTGTACACATCGGTGAGTAAAGCATCTTCTTCTCCTAAAGCACAATTCTGCTGTGCGCGGCTTTCAAACGATGTGTTTTGTAATGTAATTTCTGCAGGAATTTGGAGACTGAAGCTCTTAATGAGTGGTGGGATATACAGGCAACTGCAGAATTGGAATTTTTAAAGTAGAATGATATTTTCCAGTTTATTACACAAGTATTAACACACGCGCACACACACACACACACACGCACACACCATTTGTTCAAAGAATAAACGCATTGAGTCTCTTCCTGTAATATATACCTCTTAGACTCCTCCATGCAAAACATTTTAAGCCCTTTTACAGTCTTAGGTTCACAAGTGGACTTCTGACTTTAATTCAGACCCCCGTGTTTTCAATATGGCTTTGGGCCAAAGGTGCTTGTGTCACATGACTATGTCTGTATGGATGTGAATGTAGGTTATAGATCATTTAAATGTACAGCCATGATACACCCATGTTTTAACCTCTTGGCACAGACAACTAGGCTGTGGGCTTATGTATTGAGGTACCTAATGGAATTTTTGTTTCTAGTTGTGGTTCCGGTCCATTATTGGTCTAACACTGTGTGGAGTCTTATGCTGTATTTGATCAGCAACAGAGCTTCATAAAAAAATAGATTTCTTTCAAGGAAACAGTTTGCTTTCATTATTCTTTCGGCGTGTCGATAAGGTTCACACATGTGTTTTGAGAGCTAATGCTATTTAAATATTAAATACTATAAGTTCAGAAATAAACAGTCTTAAGATTGTGACTTTGGGTAGAGGAAAAGTATGTAGTTTCTGTGACTGAGTGGAAAATCACTGTGTGTAATGTTTACAGTGGGGGAAAAAAGTATTTGATCCCCTGCTGATTTTGTACGTTTGCCCACTGACAAAGAAATGATCAGTCTATAATTTTAATGGTAGGTTTATTTGAATAAATCCACTCTTAAAGGGAGTGCTTGTTATCTGTATAAAAGACACCTGTCCACAGAAGCAATCAATCAATCAGATTCCAAACTCTCCACCATGGCCAAGACCAAAGACTCTCCAAGGATGTCAGGGACAAGATTGTAGACCTACACAAGTCTGGAATGGGCTACAAGACCATTGGTGCAGCTTGGTGAGAAGGTGACAACAGTTGGTGCGATTATTCACAAATGGAAGAAACACAAAAGAACTGTCAATCTCCCTCGGCCTGGGGCTCCATGCAAGATCTCACCTCGTGGAGTTGCAATAATCATGAGAAAACAATTGGTAACACACTACGCTGTGAAGGACTGTAATCCTGCAGCGCCCCTGCACAAGATAGCACATATAGATGCCAGTCTGAAATTTGCCAATGAACATCTGAATGACTCAGAGGACAACTGGGTGAAAGTGTTGTGGTCAGATGAGACCAAAATGGAGCTCTTTGGCATCAACTCAACTCGCCGTGTTTGGAGGAGGAGGAATGCTGCCTATGACCCCAAGAACACCATCCTCACCGTCAAACATGGAGGTGGAAACATTATGCTTTGGGGGTGTTTTTCTGCTAAGGGGACAGGACAACTTCACCGCATCAAAGGGACTATGGACAGGGCCATGTACCATCAAATCTTGGGTGAAAACCTCCTTCCCTCAACCAGGGCATTGAAAATGAAAAGTAATTACTAAGTCATTACCAAGTACTAAGTCATGTTTTGCAGAGGGGTCAAATACTTATTTCCCTCATTAAAATGCAAATTAATTTATAAAAAAAATGTACATGTGTTTTTCTGGATTTTTTTTGTTGTTATTCTGTCTCTCACTGTTCAAATAAACCTACCATTAAAATTATAGACTGGTCATTTCTTTGTTACTGGGCAAACGTACAAAATCAGCAGGGGATCAAATACTTTTTTCCCCCACTGTATATTCAGTTCAATAAAATTTTATTTATATTTCACTTTTAACAACAGACATCACAAAACAGCTTTATAGAAGCCTTGATATAAATGTATCAAGTAATTTAAATGTATCCAATCATTTTTCTTGAGGGATGAAAATATTTCTTGAGTTGACTGTACATACAAAGGATGCTATAAGATATTCACTATACGTATGTCTTTGTTGCTTCTACCTGTAAATGGTGTGTAAGTATTGTCTAGATCTAATTTCAGCATATCTGACTCCAATGAGCACAAGATAGCATATATGGAACTTGGTACATATTCTCCCATCCACACTTGGGGAAATATTTGTCTGTATTTGTAGGTGAATGGAAGTTTGGAGCCCACAGTGATGTCAGTGATTTATATCCATCTAAATTTCAAACTTCTCAAGTTTTAAGGAAAGCCATGAATAATTCTGCAGAACATGATCTGTTTTTCAACTGGATCATACTGCAGTACAACGATTACTGTGAATTTGAATGTATACATGAATAGATTTTGGGGCATTTATGGCTTAGTTGTTCTAAATGTTTTTGTCATACATATTAGAGAAACTCATTCAACAAGAAATAATATTTAACTTTGATATGAAAAACTTGGCTTTTTCATGTGTGTACAGAGATATACTGTATGCTATAAATCAATAATGAACATATGGAAAAAACACTGATGGATAACTTCCTGTGCAGACATGAATTAGTTATTGTTTTAATCTTTTCACAAAGCATCTGTAACACTGTATATGCTGTAAATAGTCCAATGTAGACACTCTATAAACCAGGGTTGTAACCTGGCTTAGGCATATGGGGCTGTAGCCCCGAAGATTTTTTCTTTGCCCCGATTGATTTTCCACTGAACGTCAGTAAAATCATCAGTAAAATCGTCAGTATAGGGGCGGTTGTGGCTCAGGTGGTAGAGTGGGTTGTCCGCTAATCGTAGGGTTGGCGGTTCGATTCCTGGCCCGGATGACTCCACATGCCGAAGTGTCCTTGGGCAAGACACTGAACCCGAAGTTGCCCCCGATGGCAAGTTAGCACCTTGCATGGCAGCTCTGCTACCATTGGTGTGTGAATGGGTGAATGAGACACAGTGTAAAGCACTTTGGATTTTTTGTCCAATTTTCACATTTTTAAAGCAATTAGCCCTTGTATGCATACAAACACTTAGAAGCATGTTTTTAAAAGTATTTTGAATAGAATAATCTGAATAATCTGGGCTCAGCCCCGGATAATTAACAGTCCAGCTAAAGCCCCAGCTATAAACCATCTATAGACCATTACCAACCTTTCAGCCGATCAACTAATTCTAAACAACATGCCAAAAATTTATGGTTGTTGATATTTACTGGATATTCTGTACACATTCCATAGACTATTGACATATTTCTTTTTATTTTCCCTTTATTTGGATGGCTCAGTTTATAGCTCTAGATTAGATGTTTATTCATCTATCAAATTGTCCTTAGTTTGGATCTATCAAGTTGTCCTAAGTCCTATAACAATTTCAAATTCATATGGTCACAATTGATAGATTTTGTGACATTGAAAGGTAGTTAAACATCATTTGACATGTTGATAATTAGCTGCTTCATGATAGTCTATAGATGGTTTGTAGAGTGTCGATTGGATTATCTGAACAAAGTGTTGGGATAGATTCACCAAATTTTATTGGATGTTTTGGGAAGTAGTCATGCCTATTAATTTTAAGTTTCTTACTCTGACTAATATGGCATAAAGTTTTAGCCAATTACATTTATATGATAAAACTGCACAGTAGTGAAATGTAGCAGAAAATAAAACTGTGTAAACTTTTTCAATATTTATAACAAAGTAAAGCTGCAACCAGTAAAATAATTTGTGCATACTGTATGGCAAATGCAGCCTACCTCTACAGCCTACACCCATTCAAAATAAAAATGTGAAATGTTTAAAAAGCCTTTCCATCAGTATTAACCAATTCTGTCACTCATCTGACAATGTTGTAATTTTTAGTTAAGTGCACTGAACATATATGCAATTATTTTTCTTTATCCATGTCTATCAGGTGCCATTTGTCTGCCCCCTGTTTAAATATTATATTTGACACTACACTGTATAACCATGTTATTGTATTTTACTTGCCTTTTTCAAACCAATTACCAAAACCAATCAAAAGTGCCTAAAATATGAGCTGTCATTCTGGGATAAAGGCATGTGGTGTTTTCTTTCATGTTCTTCTTGATAAAAAGGCGACAAAGAGGGAACAGTAGATAAGAAAAAGTCACAATGAAGAAAAGATGTGGAATGCCATTGAATTCTCTGCTGTCTCCAAGGAAGACTCATAAAAATGTGTGAGTGCTATCAACCTGACAGGAATATAAATTATCCTCAACCCTGACAGAATGGTTTTATCCCTCAGAGTTTAAACTGTTTATCTCATTTTCCTTCCTAAAATGCACATTCATCTCCACATTTGAAAGTAAAGTGGATTTTTTTTCCAGCGAAAATATATATTTACAATTACTTTGAAAGGGTTTAAGATGGACTGAAAATGAAATGCCTCATATGAAGAATAACCCCGTTGATGGTGCTTAGAAAACCACCCTTTCTGCTAAGAAAAAGCCAACTTTACGTCATCTGTATACTGAAGAAGAGTTGATCCTTTGTTGTGAAAATCCTTTAAAAATCAAATCACCTTTAGAGCCTGTTCAGATACAGACAGGGTTTGTGTCGTTCAGGAATGGTTCAGAATGAGATTTATGATTATAGTGTCAAATGAATATAGTAATTTTACACTATAAATTATGTGGACACTGGTCTACCACACCCACCTGTGGGACTTCTCCAAACTACTGCCACAAAATTGGAAGCACACAATTGTATAGGATGTCTTTGATGTACGCATGACAATGTACACAAAGCAAAGTCCATAAAGACATGGTTTGAGAAATTGGAGTGGAAGTGGAAGAGTCATGTGGCATGCACAGAGCTGTTACCCCACTGAATATCTTTGGGATAGGAACATCAACTACATGGCAAGCCTCCTTGCCCAACATCAGTGTCTGACCTCACTAATGCTCTTGTGTCTGAAAGGGTAAATCACCACAGCTACAGTCCAAAATCTAGTGGAAAGCCTTGAGTGGAGAGTGGAGGTTATTATAACAGTAATGTTGGGGGTAAATCTATATATATATTGAGCTCAGGCAGGTTTAGATGCGCCATTTTCAGTGAAATAAGAAGTGCAGTAGCTTTGCTACAGATAAACTTTCGATGGAACTTTGACTCTTTTAGGATCTGGCCAGTTCCAAGCATTTTTGTAGAGAACAAGAGCAATAATATAGTTTCTACAACTGTCGAAACTACTTTCCATTATCAAACATTCTTTTCCATAAGGAATGATTGTGAATGGATTTTTCAGCTAGGCAGTGACCCAAAAATACATTTAAATTGACACAGAAAAGGTGTCTAGTCTCTGGACTAGAAATCTACATTGAACAGGGCAACCCATATGTATAAACCTAAGACTATAAAGGATTTTGAAATGTTCTGCATTGAGTTACAGTCTGAGACACCTCATATCAACACACAAAGTTTATGTTTGTGTTGCACAGAAACTGCTTGTGTACTGATCTAGAAAACCTATTATCACCTTTCAGTAGCAAATAAAAACGATTTAATAAAATTAAAACAACAGAATATATTTAAAAGTGAAATCACTTAGCTTTGATCATCCATAATGGGCAGATTCACTCCCCTCCAATCATGTGGCCTTCTTTTATGTAAGGGATACACAATAAATTTTAGAGTGTAAGACACAAAGATACACAGGCTATACCAGGGATTTATAGAAGGCAACATAACAGCTATGCTATGTGTGAACATGAGTACAATTCCATATATAAATCTATTTTAAAGAATTCTGGGGATTTCAGAGATTATGATAGTGATGTTAAGATGATATCCAGGCGCCCATTATCTTCTGTGGGGATTTGTTCATCTGTAATGTGTAAATGGAGATAATGCAACTCTTAATAAAGTCCTGTTCAGGTTATAATTGTCAAATTTTATGTTTTTATGTTTGTTTGTTTGTTTGTTTTGATCAACAATTCCAGTACCATGCCCATCATTGATGTATGGATTTTAAATCTAGTAAAGATGTTTATTTGTGGATGATCCATAGTCAAATACAAATACAAAAGCAGACAATGACTTGAAATATATGGTCTGATTTTTTTTTTTTCTTCAAGGGAACAAAAGACAAATAATGCATACCTGCCTTTACTGACTGTACTCTGCCTCTTACTCTTCTCTTCTTATTTGGTATTTTTTTGTGGAAACTGAAAAAAAGATTCTCACAACTGATGCTGAGCATAGTTAAAATAAGATTACATACAGGTCATTTAGATTTCAGTGCAACTGAATAGCTTACAGAAATATTTGCCTTTGAATGCATGTTTGTAGCAGACTTATCTGAAGCTAGAACTTAATTACATAAACTCCAAAAAAATGTTTTGCAGCATGGCTCATTAAACTGTAACACAAATAACACAGAACCCTTAAAAGCAGAGAATAATATCATACATTGTGTACAAATTAAGGAGATTTATTCTGCACGGAGTAAAATTCAATTTATTTTGGATCCTAGAACTCCATCCAGAGGGAAGATTCATCCCAAATAAACTCAGCTGTCACTTGGTATCCCTGACAGCAAGGTTTCCACACCACTGCTGGTTGACATAAAGACAAACTCATTTCATCTTGTGATTTTCTGTGATATGTGCATCCTTGTCCAGTTTGATGGGTGTGCCAAAGCCAGAATCTTATGTTCTTAATTATGAGCCAAGTCTCCATAAAGGTATTAATGCAATAGTATATTCTAATAGGCTGTACACGATCCAGAGTTATAGTAATTATTTTTTTTGTTAGTTCTGTTCCCTTGTCACAACTATCTTCGATTTTAAAGTTTCAGGCCAGCATGATGCACACATGATGCCACTTGTCTCATAACTGAAGACACAGATTCTGGCGTTGCTGCATTTTAAGAATGATTTAAGTAATCAAAATGATTTAATGTTGATAAATAAAACCACGGATAACAGTAAACAAACTCGGATTATAAAAAAAAAGCTCAATCTTTCCATTCCATACAACTGCTCTCTGGATAAATAGATCCACTCAGTCATTTTGCTGTTACAATTTCACTATGCAAATACCATATAACTCACACAATCACAATTGCATGAATCTAAAATCCAAAAATGTCATCTTATGTCAAATTTTATAACATTGTACTGTAATTGCAGTTTTTCATGAATACCTATTGCTAGCTGTTCTACCAGTAATGATTTACTTCCTATATTGAGGATTTCAAAGGACCCAAAGAGACCCAACGGGCTGGGATTTCTCGGTTTCTCAGAACAAGAAGTCCAGTTAGAAGGAGCATTTCTTTGATTCCCATTCATTTTGGTTTCTCTATATTTAAACAATAAATGAAAAAAAGAAAAAATCTTGTTCTAGAGAAATTCTTGAGAAATTATCCACAAAGCTGATAATTTTATACACTAACTTCAATGTAAGGGCTTCCACATACATGCAGAGTATTACAGTTATGTAGAATTAGAATAATTTCAATTTCATAAATCAAATGAATAATCATGATTTTGCCTTCTTAAGTGTATTCATCCAGAATATCATGTGAAGCTGCTACAACAAGAGCAGCTTTTCACATAATAAACCAGCAAGCTGTAATGTATGCATAAGGAAGCAATACACTTTGCAACATTGCTTTGTCCAGTTCTCACTCTCTATCATTGAAAGAAACAAAATTGAGTTCCATACATTTTTCGAAATATTGACTAGCTTATGAGGAATTAAAAATATTTAAAAAAAAAATAAAAATAAAAAATAAACAAAAAAATCACAAAAATGTATTCTTTAATTGTTTATAGAATTATTTGTTTTAATTCTTGATACTTTATGTGTCAGTGCAATGTAAGGTTGCAGTGCATTTTCAGTATGCGCTGTTACTATGGAGTGTGTATACTCATGTTACCCTGGCAGCAGAACTTTGTGAATGCAAATGGAGCAAGGTTCTTTTTTCTTATAATGAGAACTGTAGTTTTAGCATTCTTCCTTTGACACCTAGTCTCTGCTCAACAGATGGCTGGGTGTGAAGTGATTCTCTATGTGTTAATTACAAACTCTCCAACTGTAAAATGTCACTCCTAACACACATAATATAGTTTAAGATTTTTATATTCAATATATATGGGTGGAAGCGGAGTGACATGGGGAAATTTGCAAAGAATCACCAATCAATTGCTGTGATGCATTGATCTTAAGACAAATGCAAAATCATATTAAGGTTCTATGAGTCTAACTAGCAGGAAAAAGATTTTCAGATTGGTCAGAATATGTCATTTTCTATAACAGAAGCTCTGACAGTAGTGCTGGCAGCAAGGCAAATCCCAGGTTTAAATCAATGCACTCATTCTCTTTTAATTTATTTATTCATTTTCATATGATTCATTTACATGTGATTCCTTTTCATGTGATTCATTAATGCACTCATTCAAATACTTTATCATTTCTATAGTTCTAACAGCAATTTACAGGGACTTGAATGGTGGGCATGTGACATAATCAAAGACTAATCATGATTGGATTAAAACTGTTTTTATTTAACAAAGAAGAAGGTATAATATTTGATATAGTAAAGCTTTCTGTAAAGATACATTTATTTAACATTTTCCAACATCAGTTCAGTGTAACTGTGTCCAACAGTGTCCATGTTTTCAACCATGGGAGAATTCTTAGGACAGAGGTTTTTGCGACTTCCAATTTCTCTGTAACATGACGAGCAGCATTTGTTTGTGTTCTTAACTTCAGGAGAGAGAAAAAAAGAGAGGCTAATGAAGGAATGCCTGCTTATAGTTTCTTACATGCAAATTGTAAAAAGAATTTTTTTTTTTTTTTTTACAGTTATTTTTTCAAAATAATTAACTGTGATTATTAGTGAATATAAAGTATGTTCTTTATTTACCTGAAAAAAAAATACATTTGGCATTCCGTTAATTAAAATAATAACTATGTTATTAAATAATAACTTTGGAGTGATAATGGTATCATACCACTGTTTTGTGTTTTATTCTTTGAGAGCAGTGTGTGCCTTGAACCACATGCTCTGTTGGTGTTAATCTAGTGCAGGGAAATGCATTTGATCAAGGTGAAATATGGGTGCCATTAAAAAAAAAAACTTATTTGTGTACAGCTTATGATATGTACGGTGTGTTATGCTGTGAGGGACATTTTGCTAGTCTGGTTTGTGTCCATTTGTCTCCTTTTGAAGAAAGAGTTATTGCAATCCAATAAAATAGTTGTTCTTTCCAATAACATTTACTGTATGTTTATTATGATGAAGCATTTCTATCCCCTTGAGAGTGATCTTGTCCAGTATGACAGTGTGCTCATCCACAGGGATTGAGGACTTACTAAATGGCTTCATGAGTGAAAATTCTGTATATCATATGTTATGGCCCAGAGGCACTAGATCCCAACGCAGTTAAGTACTTCTCAGAGATTTTGGACTGACATGTTAGCCAGCACTGCCATCAAAACTCTCAATTGAGTGAAAATCTTTTGGAAAAATGCTGTTCATCCCTACAGTACACTTCCAGAGACTTGCCATGGCACATTGAAGATAGACGCCCAATATATAGTATTAGTCAGGAACCTTATCCTAAACCTTGTTTACAAATACACTCACAGTATTAACCTGATGAAGTGTATGAGGTGTATGGGCCTGTACAACATTACTCTTAATGTCTTTATGCCCATGTGGTGTGTGGCCTGGCAAGCATGTCTCCCTGTTGTGCTTTGTGGCTTGACTGTAGAGAATGACAAATTGTAGCAATTACTGCCAAATAACAGAATGGAAGGCTTGACTTATGTTGAGGCTGTTATTCATTTCATATCTGTCCGCTTTTTTCACCAGAGGTTAACAGCTGGAGCCATACTTTTCTCTTTTTTTCTATGCATTAATACTTAGAGAATACACATTGGTGAAGCATATTCCAAGCCATTTTACAGCACATGTCTAATGCATTAAGAGAAGCTGTGCTTTTCAAAACCACTTGCTGGAATAATTTCACTCCTTCTGGTAAAAAAAATATATATATATATATTTCTCCTTTGTATTTTAATTCCAGATATGTTTGACTTGTGGAGTGGCTTGACAGTAAAGCGTTCACTCTACAGCCATCCATCTCTGAGCTCAGGAAGAGGGCCGATAGCTTTTTCCTTAAGACTGAAATTACGCTTCATAGCATGAGCAGAATAGAAGGGGTTGGTTTTTTTCATGTTTTTGAGGAAGCATGTGTCTTCACCCTCCCCATTTGGTAGCTATTGTTTAGGGCTGGTGACCAAATTGTGAAGAAAAGGTTTAAATTTGATGTTTATTTTCTGTCACCACCCAGTGAAAGATAAAGTTATATTAGTAATATAGCATATTTATTATATACATGAATGTATTGTAAGTACTTAATATTATGTACAATGAGTGCTTTGCAAAAATATCCCCTTAAACCTTATCACATTTGTATGGATTACAAATGACACTTTGATATTTTGTCCTATTAAAAAAAAAAAAAAAAAAAAACTAACCCTCAAAATGAATCCATTTAAAGTGATATTCATTTTTTTGTTAGGAATTATTCTATAACAAAAATTACTAACTGAAAAATTACTTTTGCATAAATATTCAACTCCTGTGCTGTGAAAGCTCCAAGTTTACACATATGAACGATATTTCCCTAACAAGGATACGATTGTCTTCTAGCTGTGAATCATTAAAAAAGTTCATTTTGTCTGGATGCACAACATAGGAAAAGGCTACGAAATAATATCCTTCCATTCAGGAGGAGATACAGGAACATTTGCACGTTAACCAGCAGGCTCAGGCGCAGCTTCCCCCCAACCATTAACCTGTTGAACTCTACACTAAACCAATAGGCCACTGATGTTTTATGCCTGTAATCATCCTTCAGCTCTTTTCTACACTGTACATTCTGTATTATCTCTACGTAATTGCAGAGTCAGAGTATACAGTATATCCAAGGTTATCTTTATATATCTACATCATTTTATATATATATATATATATATATATATATATATATATATATATATATATATATATACAAAGCAGTCTGGCTTCAAGAGCAATCACTCCATGGAGACTGCTCTGCTTTCCGTCACTGAAGCCTTACGACTAGCTAGAGAAACCTCTGGATCTTCTGTCCTCATCCTGCTTGATCTCTCTGCTGGTTTCGACACTGTGAACCATCAGATCCTTCTGTCAACTTTCTCCAGCCTGGGCATCACTGGAACGGTTCTGCGCTGTGTGGAATCCTATCTCTCTGACAGATCTTTCAAGGTATCATGGATGGGAGGTATTTCTGAAATTCAGCAGCTCACCACTGGTGTTCCACAGAGGTCAGTTCTGGGTCCATTTCACTTTTCTATCTACACGACATGTCTAGGGTAGGTGATTGAGTCTCATGGCTTCTTATATCATTGCTATTCTGATGACGTCCAGCTATATTTGTCCTTCCAGCGTGATGATCCATCCGTCTCTGCACGCATCTCTGCTTGTCTGTCGGACATCTCAGCCTGGATGAGGGAACACCATCTTAAGCTTAACCTGGCAAAATCTGAGCTTCTCGTCATCCCAGCCCGTCCCTCAATCAACCACAACCTCACTGTACAGCTTGGCACAACCACACTCAAGCAGGATGGCCAGGAACCTTGGGGTGACTCTTGATGACAGCTTGACCTTTACAGACCACATCTCAACAACT
>JAFFST010051006.1:99917-111327 GCA_022414735.1 Noturus placidus | reverse complement strand
GGTGCTAGTTTTTTCTCTTTAATTAATTTTCTTTTGAGTGGAGCCACTCTATCTAATGTGTAGCGGAGAGTTGACTCTAAACTTATAGTCGCAACTACTTATCCAGGAAGTCAGAAAAGAGCCAAGGACAACATCAAAGGACCTACAGACCTCTCCTGCATCAATAAAGGTCACTGTTCATGACTCCACTATCAGAAAGACACTGTGCAAAAATGGCTTCCATGGAAGAAAACCACTGCTAACCCAGAAGAACATTAAGGCTCGTATTAATTTTGCAGAATCACACCTTGATGATCCTCAAACCTTTTGGGAGAATGTTCTGTGGATTGAGGAGTCGAAAGTGGAACTGTTTAAAAGACAGGGGTCCCATTACATCTGGTGTAAACCAAATAGAGAATTTCCAAAAAAAGAACATCATATCTACGCTCAAGCATGGTGGAGGGAGTGTGATGGTGTGGGGATACTTTGCTGCTTCAGGGTCTGGACAACTTGCAGTAATTGTGGGAAACATGAATTCTGCTCTCTACCAGAAAATGTCCAGTCTTCAGTCTGTAAACTGAAACTGAAGCACAGCTGGATTATACAAAGCATAGGAGTAAATCCTAGTCCTAGAAGTAAGTAAAAGATGTAAGTTATCGGAAGCGTTTGGTTGCAGTTATTGCTGCTAAAAAACAGATTTTAAGTTTAGGGGGCAATTAGTTTTTCACATTGGTGATAGGTATTGGATAACATTTTATTTTTGCTTCAGTAATTTTTTTAAATAAAAACTGTATTGTGTGTTTACTTGAGTTGCCTTTGTTTTATGTGGTATTTCGCTTGAAGATCTAAAACTATTTAGTATGAGATATACAGAAAAACAAAAAAAATCAGGATGGCGGCAAATAGTTTAGCACTTTTACTTTTTTTTGCATTTCTGCATTGTGCTTTTCGGTGAATAAAAATTTGTGAATATAAGTATATTCTATAAATATTCTTCCATTCAAAAACTATAGGGCACACTAATTTTTGCCTTTAGTTGTACGTGTAATGCAAAAAAAAAAAGTCAGTAATATTTACACTAAGGTGCTTTTTTCATGTTGATATTACATCTTGATCTACAGTATCATAAGTCCCTCCTTTTGCTGCTGGCATGTTGCCCAGACTCACTGCTGACCTTTCTGCCCCATGGCTGACCTTTTGCTCTGTGCCTTAAATCCTATTCCCAGGATTCCCAAAATAAATTAATGAATCTTAAAAAAAAAAAAAAAAAAAAAAAACAGTAAATCACAATCTGACACACCTGCGTTTGTGTTTAACACCAACATAGCAAAGCCACAAGCTAAACTGTTGTCTGGTTCATCTGTGTACATGAGTGTGTCATGCCATCAATGTGTCACTGGTGTGGGTTTTGAAGAGAACTGTAAAACCTGCTGTTCTGTCTGACCTGAGCTGAAACTGAAAATACTGTAGAAGAGAGCAGGAAGCTCAAAAGACTGTTTGCGTATCCCTTGCTAACGTAAGGTGAAAGTGTGAGAACAATGTGAAGAAAGCAACGTGAAGAAAGACATGAAGAAACATAATCTGAGTGCTTAAAATATCCTGCTTCTAAAAGTCAGCAGCCATAAATGAGACAAACAAGTGGAGGTGAACGGGACAAGTTGATCATCTATAGATTACCTCTTAAACATTTAGCAACCATAACGTTTTGACTTTTTGTTAAGACTGTTAGGTATGTTATCTGACATACACAAATGATAACCCTTTGTCCTCTACAGACTCACATGCTGCTTCTTTCATTTGTAGCGAGAAAAAAATACTACAACTTTATTATACTGGACTACTTATGCATTTTGTTCCATGTGAAATCTTTATCTGCAAAATGGCAAGTTGGAATAATGCTAATACCGAGTGTGACGGAACACTGACTCAGTCAATGACTACGTTTACATGGACAGCAGTGATGTAATTATTGACCTTATTCTGAATAAGACAATATGGTGATTAAGGTGTTTACATGAGTCACAGTTAGAATGATCCTTTCATGTTCCAGTTTTACATGTTGTAGAACATAGATCGATTAACAGTACGTCATTACGCCGTCTGACGTTCCCTCCAGAATTTCATGTATCGACATACAGTACGTCTTCGTTATTGTACCAAATACAGTTTTGGGTGTTTCATTTTTAATTTAACGAACACTTCAGAAAATGAAAAATTATTTGTCATGCTATGCATGCAAATAGACGACTGCTTGAAGCCATGGGCTGCGTCCCAAATTGCATACTTGCTATATATTAACTGAAATACGTGTATTACGCCTACTATATAGTAGGTAAGTACGCTTTTTGGGATGGAGACGTGCTCTCTTGTTTGACGTCAAACGGTTGTGCGCTGCCTTGTGTGTACGTGTCCTATCGCACAATGCAGTGAAAACTCCCACACGGCGTTAATAATGTGATTAAGGTGTGTACATGTCTGTAATACACGTCGATAATGCAACTAAAACAGGAATACGCCACATGTCTTAATTTGATTTGTGTTTACTTCGAGTAAGACTTTAGTCATCAATAATCGCTGTTTACATGGTAGTTTCTTAATCAGAGTATCGTCTTCATCAACTTAATATCGGATTATTGTTGTCCATGTAAACGTACTGTCTGAGTAGCTTTGCCAACATATCGCTCCGGGGTCCCTAAACTCTATGCAGAGTTTCTTTGCATGCTCTCCGTGTGTCTACTTCTGTTTCCTCCAAGTTCTTCGGTTTACTGTGGATGTGTGCGTATGGTGCCTGTGCTGGACTGGTGTCCCATCCTGTTCATATTCCTGCCTCGCCGCTAGTATTCCCATCATACGATCCAGATCCACTGTGACTTTCACCAGGATAAAGCGGTTACTGAATATGATTATAGTAACACTGAATTCACTGTCCTTAGCTAATGAAATCCACATAATTCAGTATCACTTGTGCTAAACTCACTTGTTGACAATGTCAGCATGTGCGAATATCACACTTTATTGGAAAAAATACAATAAAATGCAACCTGGCATATATTCCCATAGTGAATATACATGAGCATACAGCAGTCTGAATGCATACACTGTCAGGAAAAAAAATAAAACTACAGCAAATACACAATGACGCTAACAAACATAAGAAGAAAACTATAGTAGAGTAAAAAAAAAAATCTGTGTAAATGGAATACATCAACGTTGCTAATATGCATGGGTATTAGATAAAAATAATGATGTTATATACGCCGATTGAAAGGTACTTCATCGCACATCAGAGCTGATGTTTCTTACTGATCCACCAGAAGCCCAAGCATAGCTGGCGTTTTGGACCGTACCACAGTTCAGGCGGTTCTGATTGTCAGAGGCTGTGAGTGGTCATCTGAACATTTCTACAAGCGCTGTTGCCTTAAAAGCAACACATGCCCCAAATGTCTTGAATTTTCATTAGCTTATGGATCCTGCAGGAGCTTCTCGTCACTATGAGTTCGTGACGTCCTTCGTCCGTTTGCGGATCAGATACTACACACTGCAGCCACGATGATCAGTAAATCAACAGTAAATGTAAAAGTCTATCAAGCTCCAATCACTTCATTAGGTTACTGTACAATGGCTTGTTTTATTGTTTCCTTTACTTCTTTTTACTTCTTTTAGTCTCAGGAATTTTTGGTTTACACAGTGTTTCAGTTTCATCTCCATGAATGATTTGTTCGAGAAAGCAACACAGCGTCAGTGTTAGGCTTAGCGTTGAGTTGTTATAGGACACATTTTCATTGTACAAAGGAACATCTAATCACGTGACTTTTTTAAATGCAAGTTCCCTTTAATGCAAGTTCTGCCTCTGTGCTCAAGTTACTTCCATGATTCAAATAAACCTACTTCAATGATGCCCTCTAGTGTTTAATAGTCACCAGATACACACTTGTTTACATATGTACCTGCCTCACTCTTCCTAAAAAAGTACTTTCAGTTTATTTGCTTGATTTAACCTCCTGGTGCGTAAACAAAGGCTGATTATTTAATGCTTCTTCAAGGAGGGTCAAAATCAGACCAATTCTTTTATATGTAATACTGATTTATAAAGAACATACGCACTTCAAATTGACATGTCCTTCTAAAAGAGCCAGTGCTAGAAGTCATTCATATCCTTTTTTCCTTCTCAGGATTTCCTTGAACCTGAGCCGAGAGCAGCAGGGACGAGTGACAAGACACCAAGATGTAAAGCTATTAACTTTCTGGTGTCTTTTGTAGTACAATCAAACATCTACTGCTCTTGTAAAAATTCAGTCAGAAGTGGTCATAGCAGAAGCAGTAAACTTAAGTAAAAGCAATATATATATATATATATATATATATATATATATATATATATATATATATATATATATATATAAATGAAACAAACAAACAAACAAACAAACAAACAAATAACCCCATAATTATCCTTCTTGTTTCTCTTCCCTTCTTCATGTTCTTGTTGGCCCTTTTTCATCATAGGTCTGAATCAGGTTTTAAAAAAGTATTTTCCAGTTAAAAATGAGTGAAAAAATAGACTGAAGCTTTTCCCCTGTGCCTGCTCCAATCATCCTTTAAAATATTTTTTTTCCTTGTTTTCTTTTTCTACAAAAATAACAGCCTTCACCATTAGCAGTCAGTCATGACAGGAGCGGTGGGGGGTTGGTGGAGGGATCGGGTCTACTGTAGCATGGGGGGGGGGGTCTGGACAGTGAAACTGTGTAGGTTCAGAAATTGCTAAAAATCTCGTATTTCTTATTCCAGTCCATCTGTGGTGCCCTCTTCTTGCCACGCTTGGCATGTGCTTTCTCTTTGGCCTCCGCCGCTGTGGGGCTCAGCCTCAAACCGATCTCTGCAAAAGGATCCAGCGAGTGGCTGTCGCCATCCTCTGAGTTCTACACATACACACACACACACACACACACACACACACATTATATACAACTGATTATAGAATTGATTATAATGTAATTGTGTATATGTGTGCATTGTGTGTGACCTTGTATGTGCATATTATCACTCTCTCTCTCTCTCTCTCTCTCTCTCTCTCACACACACACACACACAAATTAGATGTGCCAACATCACACAACATAACTGAATATGAAATAAAATGAATACAGATGCCCCTACAAACACACACACACACACACACACACACACACACACACACACACACATAAATATATATAACTCAGGACACAAGAAAAGTGCAAACCCATCGCAGGGCACAATCACACACACACACACTCACACACTATGGACAATTTAGATGCCAATCAGCCGACAGTGGGGGAGGAAGCCGGAGTGCCCAGAGGAAACCCTTGAAGCACAGGAAGAACATGCATGCATGCGTGTGCAGATGCAGGATTGGAGCCCAAAACCCCAGAGGTGCAAGGCAACCGTACTAACCAATTTATCCACCGTGCCCCCCATACACACACACACACACACACACACACACACACACCTGTGTGCTGGTGTCTTGGCTGCTGTGGTCGGAGTGTGCTGACTGGGTGGAGTGGCCATTGACTCGAGGATTTGGTGAGCCGTTAGTAATGGTCTGTCCCTCGTATCCTGAGTGTGGAAAAAAAAACCCAATCTGAGTTACATCACTGCTGTACGTTAAGCCTAAAGACAGCACACTGCTCTAGCCCTTTCCACTAATGCAGAAACGATAGTCATACCCCGTCCTGCTGTTATTACTGTTTCGACACACCCAGAATATTTTCTAACAAACTCAGTTGCTCCAATTTCCCATAATGCAAACAAACCAATAACTGTAAACACGGTTTTATTATCGAATCCAGGAAACAAAACACACTTACTGATTTTCACTGACAGCACTTAGGCTACTCCTTATATGGTGTAGTAAAAAATGACAGCCTAGTACAGCCTAAGTTTCCAGTTTGCATAAACTATACAAGTTTTTCTCAAGTGTCCTGTTTCTACTCCACAAACTTTACTACTTCTATATAGAGGTCTATATTTACTCCTCAACATTAATGAATGTGCTGTTATTTCTCAAATACATATAAATACATAAACACATTTAATATGATTAAAAAGCATAATCATTGTCCAGTTACTGTGGTATGAGAAGGATTAAACACTTTGGGCTGTGAAAATAAAAAAAAGAAAATAATTAACTTTGGAGTTGCAATGATCACACCTCAGCAGATATTTTTCCTGTAGCAGCACGGCCCAAGGTGTTTTATTCCTTACACATCAGGCAGGAGAACAACCTCCTCCTGAACATCAGCAAGACAAAGGAGTTGAAAGTGGACCTCAGGACAAAGCAGGACATGAGCTACCACACCCCCTAAATATCAACGAGGTCCCGGTGGAGAAAGTGGACAGTTTTCGTGTACTTTGGTGTTCACATCATGCAGGACCTGTCATGGTCCTTTCACATCAACACCCTTGGTGAAGAGGGCCTGGCAGCGTCTTTACCACCTTGGAGACTTTAAACCCTTTATGGTGCTAGCACCCTGATGGGAAGCATCACAGCACCAAGCAGGATAGACAAGCTCTCCAGAAGCTGTTCTGATCAGCTGAGCTCACCATCCGCACTGAGCTCCATGACATGTAGTCTATGTTCAGCAAACAGTGCTGGACCAAGGCCAGGACGATAGTGAAGGATCCCAGCCATCTAAAAACAGCTAAATACCCACCTCTTCGTGTGCACTTAGCTAACCCCTAGAAATGCCAACCCCACATTATTTAAAAAAGAAACAAACAAAAACACCCCCAAATTACTCCGCCTCTTACACCTCTACTCTGCACACCTTGCTTCTTCCAGAACTCAATTATAAATCTTGTAAGGTAGCACTACTTGTATTGTTCTCCGCTTGGTATATCGCTTTGCTTGTATGTCCTAATTTGTAAGTCGGTAAAAGGATAAAAGCATCTGCTGAATGAATGAATCTAAATGTAAAAATATGTGGGTAATTTCAGTTTAAGGTTACACAGCATTATATTGCACATATCTGCGCTTTATCCCAATTATAGTCAGCCTGTTGCTGCCACCCATCTTTATATCCTTACATTATATACATTTCATATACATTATATACATATTGTATACTTTAAATACTTTTCCTTTTTCTAACCCTAAGTCATTCTGTTCTATATAAATTATATTTGATGTCACGGACGGTCGTAAAAAGCGTTTCGCTTCACGTCATACTGTGTAAGGTTGTGTGTGTGTGACTAATAAAATTTTTATTTGAATTTGATATGAAATCTCTCTGTCCTGTGAGCTTCAGTTCTGATAACCCACATCCTCCCACACAAGAGTAAAAATATCCACACTTGCATCTTTTCTGTCGGGCCCTTCATGTTAACCAGTACTGATGCATACCTTTTCTGCAACAGCAAAATCTATATTACTAAGTTGTGCTTTTTCTGGATATGCCTATCAGGCACCAGCAGTTACAGATTTTATAAATAATAGTAAGTACATACAAATAATTATGTTATAGCACTTAATCCTTGATTTCTACTGTTATTTGGAAGGAATTGTACCTTTGACATGGCTGCTGCTGGGGGTGATGCCCAGCTTTTTGAAATGCTCGTCCGTGTCTGGATCCACTACCAGTAAATGGGTCTCGTCCCCGCCGCGCTTGATGAAGGCCACCACCTCGGCGTGACGCATGCCCTCGATGTTCACCCCGTTCACCTGCACAGACACGAAGGGAGGATTATTAGATCAACAGCTCTATTGGGAGCTCTGATCATCTCCTCCTTGGACTTTGTAACAATCACTCATCTTATTTAAGACAGAGGTCTGTGAATGACCTCTTTTCAACATTTCCCGCTGAAAGAAAATTCTGTTACTATACAAACTGAAGCTTTAAACATTCATAACATTCACTGCATTGCTGGAAAGATGCCTGATCTTTGATGTGATGTGGTGACAACATTTTACCCCACGTTTTAAGGCTTACACTTCCTGCGTGTATTTCCTGCTATTAGAGAAAATGACATGCTTAAATGCTCTACTCAAATTTTCATTAAAAAATAAATTAAAAAAAGGCCTTCCTAGGATGTCGAAGATCTAAAAAAGATCTAAAAGAAGAATAACTTTATTGCAGCATTGTGACAAAGTACATGAAGATCTTCGGGTTCGTCGGAGTCAAAGTGAACCCCGAACAATATCAGCACAGATAATTTATATAGTCTTTCAAACCAGGTTTTTTGTACATAATGTAAATGAACTTTCACTCTAAATGTAAATTAAGGAGAGCATTTGAAGTGATCACTTTCCGTTCTCACAGTACAGATGTTACAGGTCTGACCCCCAAGGGTGAGGTGGTAGGATTATCGAGACAGATGTCTTTCTGAATGATAATTTCCGTCACGTAACCCTTTGTTCAGGGATGGTTCTTGATGTCCCTCTGCCGCTCCCATGCTATAACTGTGTGAATGTCACTTTAATTCAATTCAATTCAATTGTATTTGTATAGCGCTTTTAACAATGGACATTGTCTCAAAGCAGCTTTACAGGAACATATAAATACAGGATACAGATTTTAAGTGTGTGAATTTATCACTATTGTGCGAGCTGGTGGTGACGGTGGCGAGGAAAAACTCCCTAAGATGAAATGACTAAGAAACCTTGAGAGGAACCAGACTCAAAAGGGAACCCGTCCTCATCTGGATAACAACGGATAGTGTGAAAGTAAAAGACATTTCATTGTGGTTTTTACATGAAGTCTGTTTGTTGAACAAGTCCATTGTTCACTAAAGGAGACCTGAGTGAAAATTGTATGTGGTAATTGCAGTCCTAACGCCATAGCAGCAACCGTAGTCCCAGCAACCACAGCGAGAATATCCATGTGGAATTGAGGTCCAAAACCATTTTAAGTGGTACCATCCTCAGCAATCTCCAGGCTGTAGCCTCCAGTTGTAGCCTTTAGGTGGTATTATACACATATTGCTGAGACTGAACTGAATTGTCCCAATGATAATTCTGCCTTTTTGGGGAACAAGCTTATCCTAAAACATCCTAAGTTCGAGGTGGAATCTGCTGAGAGGCAGTCTGTAATTTCTTATACTACACTGTTATTGATTGGTTACTGCTTCCATGTTACATGCAATTTAACCATTGATACTTCGAAACAGAATCAGAACAACTCCGTATCACTGCGCGTCAAGGCATAAACATTAAAGCAAAGCCATGCAAATGAGAATGAGAGTAGAATTAATGTGTGGAGGTTCAGCCTTAATGTTTTTGAAACGGCTGGTATAGAAAGCTATTGTTGTCTTTTTATTTTGCTCCCATTTACACATCTTAATTTGGCAGACACTTTCATTCAATGAGACTAAAATAAAATGTAGATAGTGGTAGAAGCGTTTTTAAGTGTTTGTAAGTGTAAGATTGTTGCAGGAATTACAGAGACAGACAGAAATTAACACAAGTCCTAGAATTCAGGAATGCTACCAGGGGTGGAAAATACGTGCAATTGTACTTTACTACTATTATACTGTTATTTTGGGGCATTTCTGCCTTATTTCAGTTTTCCTTGTACAGTGTAATACTTGTACAATTACTTAAACACATTTTCAAAAAAACAAAAAACTAAACAAATTTTACTTTCATTTTTAGATGGACATTCGAAGTACTCATTAGAAATCGTGAAGGTTTGTCCACTGGACTGCAGAGTCGACCTTGACAAAGAACACGTTTGTCCAAAGTCTTGTAAAATACAATGTCCAATGTCTCATTTGCCTCCATAGAAATCCGATTCAATTGAAAACACATATTGAGGTACGTTTCGCTAATATGCTAAGTTAACATATTGTCTGTGTGATAGGGAGGAGCTAGCAGGTGGGACGTAAAAATGACTACAATCAGGGGGAAAATATAATAATATATCAATGTTTTTGTTCAGTCTTTGTAAAGCACTCACAGTGCTCAGGAAAAAGTGTGATAAAATTAAAGATTCATCTTTAGTACTCTAACTGCTTGCACTGGGTTGTGGTAAATCCTGAGCCTAACCCAGAAACACTGGGCATGAGGCAGGAATACACTCTGGCAGGGATGCCAGTCCATCTCAGCACACCATACACACACACTCACGCCTTGGAGCAATTTAGTGCTTTCCAATCTTATCCACAAAGGGCTGGTGTGGGTGTAGGTTTTCTTTCCAGTCAAGCAGTAGCCACACCTGATAACACCTACCGTATTTAATAAGTTGATCTTGGCTTTCACTAGACTATCAGGTGTGGCTTCTTCGTTCAACCTACAAGCATGTTTTTGGCGGTAGAGCAGGTTGTCCACTAATCGCAGGGTTGGCAGTTTGATTCCTGGCCCATATGCCTCCACAGGCTGAAGTGTCCTTGGGCAAGACACTGAACCCCAAGTTCCTCCCAGGGGCAGGTTAGCGCCTTGCATGGTGTGTGAGCATGTGTGTGAATGGGTGAATGAGAAACAGTGTAAAGTGCTTTGTAGAACCGCTAAGGTTAAAAGGCATAATATAAGTGCAGACCATTTACCATTTGGGAGGAGGAAAGAAACAGCATGGCCCAGAGAAAACCCACAAAAATGCAGAAAAGAACATGAACAGAAAAGACCCTTACAAAATTATTATTATTATTTATGTAATTTATTTGAATAATACACTCAGAGAAAAGGGGTTCTTCTAGGGTTCTTTGGAGAGTTAAAGATTCTAAGCTTCTTACATATTTTTCTTGAATGTTACACTCTCTTTTGTAGAGATCTATGCATTAATCATGCATGAATCATAAATAGTTCCCTCAAAGAGACAAGCCAAAGAACCCAAAGAATCCTCAACAAAAGAATACCATAACTTTTTGGAAGAGTGTATTCATCCTTCTACCATGATTTGGCCACCAGGTGGCGCTGCACATTGTTCATCTTTTCTCACTAGGATCAGAGTTGAGAAAGACAAAGAAAATAGGTCAGTCATTTTCCACTTTAGTATTTCTATAGTTATATTTTGATTTTAAACAGCATGGCTGAATAGGAACATTATTATTATTATTATTATTATTATTATTATTATTATTATTATTATTATTATTTTAAACGTCTTTCCTGACAGTGAGGTATCGAACCAGATGTTTTGCAAATTGATCAGGTTTAAAATCTTTTTCCCTTCTTTGGCATATTTTACCAAATGAGTTTTTCCTTTTTCTTTCAGTCCCCCCTTCAGTTAGTCTCTTAGCAACTAGTTTGGCTGTGGGATCAGGTTCACCAAACGGAAAAGGAGAGAGAGAGAGAGAGAGAGAGAGGAACAGAATTAGGTCAGAAAATCTAATCTGACCCCCAGAACATCAAGAAGCACCCATCTTTTAGAAAACAACCCAATGTTTAATTATATGACAGGGCTTACACACACGCACACACACACACACACACACACACACACACACACACATA
>JAFFST010051006.1:81602-99869 GCA_022414735.1 Noturus placidus | reverse complement strand
GGGGGGGGGTGCATTTGTGTGTGTGTGTGTGTGTGTGTGTGTGTGTGTGTGCGCACGCATCGGTGCAGAGCTCTCTTTAAACCTGCATATGAAAAGGTGCAATAGAGTGTTGATGACCAAGTCCTGTTGCTCATGTTCATTCTCAAAGAGAAAGGGAAAGAGAGTGTGCAGCTGTAGAGTGAGAGACTGCAAATTTTTATTAGGGATAACAGGAATTGGCTGAACTGTGTGAATAGTGCAAAAGGCACACATTTAGACAACAGACGGCAGGATGACATCAGCATTATAAGTAGAACTCATAACGGCTGCCTACTGAGAGAGCGAGGTGACGAGAGAACGAGGACAGAAAAACACTTTTAATCACATCCTGGTGATCGTGACCTGTGTTCGTACAACAGAACAGAGCTCTCCTTTTCTCAGCTCATTCATAAGAGCAAGTCCGACTTGTTTCGCTTTTCTTCATTCTCTACTTCTTTACTGTAGACTCGTTTTACCAGCATCGTTCTTTTTCCTCTCTCTCTCTCCCTCCCTCTCTCTCTCTTTCTTTCTTGCTCTCTCAGTAGAGATGTGGCTGCACTCTTAATTCAAACTCAATGAGGTGAAGGCCAGAAGGAGGGAGGGATTAGCGGAGAGAATGGAGCTGCAAGACTCTAAGTTTCCAGCAGATCAAAAACAAATTACACACACACTCCCACACTCGCAGTGGACCAGCCTTGACTATGCACACTTACACACAAACCTCTGACCTAACAAAGTACTTAAAAACCTTTCTGCTTGATCACTGTTGAGCTGTTGCATATCCAAACAACCCCCCCCCCCCTTTTTAAACGCTTTTTACTCATAATTCCCTTACAATAGAAGTCTAGTCGAATCTAGTCTAATTTAGTGTGGGCAGTGGTGGCTCAGTGGTTAAAGGGTTACTGACCAGAAGGTCAGGAGTTCAAGCCCCAGCATTGCCTATCACTTTTGGGCCCTTGGTGAAGGCCCGTAACCATCAATTGCTCAGTTGTATAAATGAGATAAATGTCGCTCTGGATAAGGGCATCTGCCAAATGGCATAAATGTAAATATAAAGGCAGTTGGTGTTGCAGTCGATTGACAATGATATGTCACCAGGCACTTTATAAATAAAGTGTCACACTTTATAAATAAAGTGTCACCAGACGCTTTATTAGGAACACATACACCCACGCCCACATGCCATCTTTTATGCAATTACCCAATCAGCCAATCTTGTGGCAGCAGCGCAATGCACAAATTCATGCAGATACAGCTTCAATTAATGTTCACATCAAACATCATGGAGGAATAATATGATCTCTGTGAAACAGTGAGCATGGCATAGTTATTGGATTTCAGAAGCTGCTCCAAATTAACAAACTGCAATACACCTGAAAGAGTCAGAGAAGAAAACAGAATCAGAGAATATATATATATATATATATATATATATATACATACAGTGCCTTGCGAAAGTATTCGGCCCCCTTGAAATGTTCGACCTTTTGCCACATTTCAGGCCTCAAACATAAAAATATAAAACTGTAATTTTTTGTGAATGGCCAACTCAAAGTCCAGAGCTGAATCCAATCGAGAATCTGTGGAAAGAACTGAAAACTGCTGTTCACAAACGCTCTCCATCCAACCTCACTGAGCTCGAGCTGTTTTGCAAGGAGGAATGGGCAAAAATTTCAGTCTCTCGATGTGCAAATCTGATAGAGACATACCCCAAGCGACTTACAGCTGTAATCGCAGCAAAAGGTGGCGCTACAAAGTATTAACTTAAGGGCGCTGAATAATTTTGCTCGCCCAATTATTCAGTTTTTTATTTGTTGAAAAAGTTTGAAATATCCAATAAATTTCGTTCCACTTCATGATTGTGTCCCACCTGTTGTTGATTCTTCACAAAAAAATTACAGTTTTATATCTTTATGTTTGAGGCCTGAAATGTGGCAAAAGGTCGAACAGTTCAAGGGGGCCAAATACTTTCGCAAGGCACTGTATATATCCATCCATCCTCTACCACTTACTCCTTTATCAGGGTCACGGGGGAACCTGGAGCCTATCCCAGGGAGCATTGGGCACAAGGCGGGGTACACCCTGGACAGGGTGCCAGTCCATCGCAGGGCACTATCACATAGACACTCACACACCCATTCATACACTACAGACACTTTAGACATGCCAATCATCCTACCATGCATGTCTTTGGACTGGAGGAGTACCCGGAGGAAACCCCTGCAGCAGTAGAACATGCAAACTCCACACACACAGGACCACAGCGGGACCCTGGAGGTGTGAGGGGACCATGCTAACCCACTAAGCCACCGTGCGCACACATTAAAAAATGTAAAGTCTAAACTAATTTAAAGTGGAATATAAACAGCAGTAGCATTTCAAATGTTGGCCTACATTCGGAAGTATTAATGAGAGCGCATGGTAAATGAGAAAAGTGCATGATGGGCCACAAGTATGACGAAGTACATTCACACTTTCTTACAGTTAATGTCTTATAGTTAACACGGCATTGAATCTACAAGAGCGGTATATGGTGGTGTGTATGCACCTTGGTTCAATCATTTAAATGGTCATCTGTCAGGCTTGTTCTGAATTGAGATTTGATCACATTTATATCAGAAAACGCTGCTTCACAAAGGTATGTAGATCCAAATAATGCAGATGCTTTAAGGACAGCTTGGTGAGTGTTCTTGTAGTTTTCTGGGTCTACCAGACTCCAGAAATGTTGTGAATGTTGCTGAGATTTTGGCTAGATATGATTTTGGAGATTAATAACCTCTATCTCTACAGCACTGATATTGAAGCACTACAGTTCAGTCATCGGCTTTGAAATGTGATCAATGTCTATCTCCATGAAAGGGTTGGCAATGAATGGCACACATGGCTCAAGATTTTCAAAATCACTGAACCTTTCCTCAGATTCCCACCCAAGCCTGGACAGGAGGTCACAATACTTGAGTACATCCAAAACATTGGTTGCATTTGCACTGCTTTCTAACATCTTTTCCACTGAGGGGAAGTGTTGCAATCTTTTGTTTTTCAACTGACAAAGGTAAAGTGACAGTTTTGTTTTAAATGCCTTCACAGCACTGATCATATCACATATGGTTTTGTCTTTATCTTGTAACTGAAGATTGAGATGATTTAGTTTTTTCTGTCACTTCAGCCAAGCAGCCATCCAGCATCAGACAACAGGTTAGTGTCCTCTCCCCTTGCTTCCATAAAAGCCTTAATTTCACTCAGCAAGGAAATAAAGCAATGAAGTACCTCACTCCTACTCAACCATCTGACTTCTGTGTGAAGGAAGAGACGGCCAATTCTGCAGAAACTTCATCAAGAAACAGTTTGAAACATCTGTTTTGTTTGGACTTTGTTTTGAACTCAAATCGAGTTACATGATAATCGTGACATGATCAAGGCCCATAACCTTAGTGCAGATCGCAATGATAGTTCAGAAATTTAGGAAAGTCTGGGTTGACCTTGCAAGATGTAATAAATCCAGAGTGGCGCCCTATCATGATTGGAGCTCCGTCTGTTGTCATAGACAGCACCTTTTCAAGGGGCACGTTTTTTCCCCCAAGCAGTAGTTCTTCAAAAGGTTGTAGATTCACTCTTCTGTTCATGGTTTTCAGAGAAAGTAATGTAAAAAAAACTCCTCATTGGTGAAAAAATCATCAAACACCATCCAAACAAACACAGCCATATGTATGTGTTGCATGTATCACTCAAGTCCACTGATTCATCACATTGAAATGAAACATTTACACCTTTCCATGTCCTGTTCTCACTGTCCCTTCACATCTGAAGAAAGCAATGAAACGCCACTGGGTTGGCACTGGGCTGGACATTAGTGATAGCAGACATCATTTCTGTTTTGCATTTGTGGTCCCTGAACAAAGTTTCAGCCACCGCAGTCATCGCTTCCTTCACCATGGCACCATCGGTGAACAGCTTCTTGTGTTTTGTCAAGATGAACGCCACTTTAAATGGTGCCTCTGTTGCAAGACTTCCTCTCTTTATCGGTTTGGTGAATAAAGACTTTTGTTTTTGTGGTGTTGCTTTCAGCTGCTTAACCTTTTCAGTTCGTAGCCTGCTTCCCACAGGAAAGTCCCGTGCAAAGTTAGCATGAGCTTGAGTGTGTCACGCCTCGAGACGTAACGAAGATAGGACGGATGCAAATGCAGTTTGACAGTTTTTTTTTAATGTGAGACACAGGCAGGTAAATCAAAATCGTGATCAGGTCAGGCGATCGGCAAACAGGCATACACGGGGCAAAGCATGAATCAAGGTCGCGGTCACGGAATACAGGGTCGATATACAAAACAAGAAACATAAACTATAACGAGGAACTGGGAGCAGACAAACCAGCGTGGACTAAATGCACTAATCTAAACATGGAACATGACATGGACAATAACTAAGACTATGACTGTGGTTAACTATCGTATGGAATCTAAACCAATCTAATCTACTATATCTTATCTAATATTCCATGTTGAGTGCTGGGAGACGCGTGGTATACAGGTGCTGGTCATAAAATTAGAATATCATCAAAAAGTTGATTTATTTCAGTAATTCCATTCAAAAAGTGAAATGTATACATTCATTACACACAGACTGATAAGTGTTCATTCCTTTTAATTTGATGATTATAATTGAAAACTAATGAAAAACCCAAAATCAGTATCTCAGAAAATTAGAATATTGTGAAAAGGTTCAATATTGAAGACACTTGGTGCCACACTCTAATCAGCTAATTAACGCAAAACACCTGCAATGGCCCTTAAATGGTCTCTCAGTCTAGTTCTTAAATAGCCCTATATTGTTATTGTGTATTCTCTTCACTTGTATATATATATATATATATATATATAATGTATGTGTTCACGTGGTTCACTGGCAGTAGGGGTGTGGCTGCAATTTATTTTGGGAGAGGGTTCCTTTTGTCTCTGGTTCTTGTTTAGGTAGTTAGGGAAGAATATATGTATTTTATTTTCTTTCCTTTTAGGTAAGTTAGCTACCTAATCATAGAACTCTTTTGTTTGTTATTTTGGCCTTGGCTCACCCTGAAGATATGCCTGTTTGCTTAATTTGTATAGTACCTGTATATATTGTGAGATAAAATACACCACAACCTTTTTGAACCACCTTGTGTTCTTGTTATTCCTGGCTCCCTCACTTTAAAAATCAATCAACGTGAATCCCGAGCTGGTTACTCTGTGCGGCCCAACCTAGATTGGGCCGTAACATCAGTGACACTTTGTTTATTTATGACACGTGTGTTTTGTTGTGATTTCTGTGCTGTCACCAACCCTGTATCATCATTGGTTGTTTCCAATGTCATTAGTCTCAGCTGTTTTGTGTTTCACCCCTGATTATGTTTAGTACTTAAACCCCTTGTGTCTCTTTGTTCGCCACAAAGTATTGCCTGAGTTTTCCATGTACCAAGCCTTTGTACATTGTGTTTTCTTTAATATTTTTGATCATGTTCTCGTCCTCGTTTCTCGATTCCTGTTTAGCCTTGTTTATGCCTGTTTGCCGATCGCTTGACCTATTTTGACCACGCTATTGTCTCACGTTTTGGATTTGTCTGCCTGTCTCTACTCTAATAATACTCTTATTTGCATTTGCATCCATCCTAACCCCCATTACATGAATTACGTGACAATTATACACATAGCCTTCACAGAAAGTTTTGCCAGGAATTGTTTAGAATTTTATAACAGTGTGATTTCCCAATTGACATTGCCATTAAATAGAGTCCAGCAATAATACCAAGTGTTTCCAAGTCAAGGATGCAATAAAAACAAGCATTCACCCCTTCCCCCCCTTGTATATCATCTTGTTAAACTAACAAACAATGGAAAATCCCAATGTCATCACTGGCCAGGAAACTCATCTCATTCTGAGGCAAAAAACCCAATACCAAGTGCACACCTCAATGGAAATCCAGGAAAGCTGAAGGCCAAAATATTCACTAATGACAAACAGCATGTGAAAGCCCTGATGAAGCCACAAATGAGTACAGGGTTTCGAGTGAGGATTGAGATCTGTGGAGACCACAGACACACAGAAGTAACACTTGATCCTCTTTTCTAAGCCCAACATGTCTCATGGGTCTCTGGCTGTATAAACTATGCTAATGCTTCTCTTCTGAAAGGAGGAGGAAATTAAGTGAGCAAATTCGGCAGTCAGACCCTAGTTACATTCCTTTTCGTGCAGATTAAGGTTATACTTAACAGGGTTTAAGGATTAATAGCTGATGGATGACTAGCTGGGTCAATGGTCAAGGGTCGTAGTGCAAAAACTAACATGAGAGTGTCTCATGCACTGACTGAGAGGTCTCTGAGAGACCTTGGCAATGTGCCAAATGTTGAGGATCTGAATTCAATTAAGGTTACGTAGGGGTGTATGTGTGTCCTTATATTCATGCAATTTTGAGAGAAGTGGTGCATTTATATGCATATATGTATGTGAAACAATAAATGAGTAGGTGCGGTGCATACTTTTTTTTTTCTTTCAAGATTTATCTCAAAACTGCAGGACATACATAAGATATGTAGAAAGGGTTTGTAGTGTTCCCTTTATTTTTTTGAGCTATATATATATATATATATATATATATATATATAAAATTTAAAAATATATAATTTAAAAATATCTTTTTTTCTGTACGTTTTGATCTTCCGTCCACACTGAGACGGCCTTTTTGTCCAGTGAACACTGGGCTTTTTTCGACGCTCTCCCAAGTGGATGAATTCGGAATATCCGTTACAGTGTCGACTGAGAAAACAGCAATGTTGATAAACTTTGACGTGTTTTTAATCATGTGACCCATTCAACTCAAAACAAACAACATGGAGGACGATGTTGTACTGCAGTTGTTGTACTAGCTGTCCAGATCTATAGCTATGTTGAAGATTAATGTCACTTTGTACAACCTAAGATTGCATTTTTAAATAAACGCCTGACGGAAATGGTAAATGGCGCATTTATATAGTGCTTTTATCCAAAGCGCTTTACACTGTGTCTCATTCACCTATTCACACACACACCAATGGCAGCAGAGCTGCCATTCAAGGTGCTAGCTTGCCATTGGGAGCAACGTGGGGTTCAGTGTCTTGCCCAAGGACACTTCGGTATGTGGAGTCATATGGGCCGGGGATTTGAACTGCCAACCCTACGATTAGTGGACAACCCGCTCTACCAACTGCGCCACAGCAGCCCCAAAGCTTCTTATACTTGTACGCATATGCAGCATAGGGATGAAAGAGTTGAAGTGACAGTAATTAAGAGATGGATAATGTTTTGGAAAGCGTTTGAAAACGGCAGTGTAGACAGAGAGTGTTTTAAAATGAAAATGCAGTTTTTAGATCTGTCCAGATAAATGTAGACGTAGCCTTAGTTGGTAATATTCTACACAATTGAAACAAACTAGTAGCCAGGCCGTTGCTAAGGAATGCGGTGTTTGTTTAAGCCTCACACCTGACAGCTCGCTCATACCCACATGAAAGTAAAAACGTCCCACTCGTGAAACTTTTTGTCTTTTGTTGTCCGTGGAATTCCAGTCCCTGATGAACACCTCTAGTCTCACCCAGATGCCCCACAGACGTGTTATCTGTATTTGTATCCATTTAGAACAGTCTGAATGATCCCTAGTAGACACATAGAAGAACACATACAAACTGTTCCTTATATCGACAATGTTTACACCCCACAGCACTACCACATCACAGTCTTACACAGGATGCTTTCCTTATACACTCACAGTCGACTTTATTAGGAACACCTGTATGCCTGCACTTTCAAGAGCTTTAGCACTGAACAACATTTCAGGTGGTTAAACTTAGAAATGAAAGCTGCCTTAAAAATGTGAGTAAACTCAACTTGAAGATAACCTTTGTCTCAACTCAAAAAGTTGCGTTTTTACAAGTTTAAATTAGTGAAGACAATGGATTACTTTAAGTTTGTTCTTCTAGAACTCAATTAATAGATCTTGTATGGTAGCACTACTTGCATTGTTCTCTGCTTGATATATCGCTTTGCTTGTATTTTCTCATTTGTAAGTCGCTTTGGATAAAAGTGTCTGCTAAATTAATAAATGTAAATGTAAGTTTCATTTCCAAAAACTTATAAATTTGAGTTCAATATCCAGAACTTGTCATGGGAATTGGAGTTAAAGAAAAGAAATACGTTCACATAACTTAATGGGGCTGTTATGTTTTACATTGAGTTAATGTTCACATCAGACGTCAAACACTGTGGGCTGGTTTGTGTATTTCATAAACTGCTGATTTCCTGTGAATTTCGCACAGAATAGTCTTCAGAGTTTACACAGAATGGTGTGTGTTGACAATCTTGAGGCCTGAAACACCTTGTTGATGAGAGAGCTCAGAGGAGAATGATCAGACTGGTCTGAGCTAACAGGAAGCACTCTTTACAACCGTGCTAAGCAGAAAAGCATCTCCACCATTCTGATTTTGATATGAACATTAACTAAAGCTCTTGCTTTTTTATTATAATAATGTGTTAGGTTGAGTACATTATAATAAAACTGTGATTTAAATGATAGTCAGCACTGTTGTCAGAACTGTTGTCCGGCTAATTCTACGTTACTTTACAAAGTTAACAACAGTAAAAAAAGAAGCAGTGATACCTTTTGTGCTTTCATGCTTAAAATTATGTTACAAAACTTGTAAAACAGGGTAGCCTACTTTTAATGGGGGAAAAAATGACACAGTGGAAATTCCATTGCTTAATTGATTTGATAAACTACTGAAGGCTAAGTGTGAACCTCCAAACAAGTCTATCTAAATAAATATAATAGCTCCTGCTTTAACACTTGTACTGCAGCTGCGGAACTTCATGGTAATTAAAGACAATTAGCATTTATTGACTTTATTGTTTTACCATTTTACTGAATTGTATTATTTGTCTGTATTTCGAAAAAGAAAGCTTGAGTTATTGTTAATAAACAAACATTATTCATCATCGTCATTTTCTTCTTTCTCACCTCGATCAGTCTGTCCTGTGGTCGGAGGCCTGCACGGTCAGCTGGAGAGCCCGGATCCAGAGAGCGGATGTACTGACCCGGTCTGGATTTCTCACTGTGCAGGTTGAAGCCGTATCCTGTTTCTGCCCGGACCAGGTGACACAGCCTGGGGACAAGCTCGGACACGTCTGCTGGAACGGACGGCATCACCGGAGCCTCCTGAGACACGGGACACAAAATGTATCCAATCAAGCTAAGATTTGAAGAGTAGAATCTAGTAGATAAATGGGGGGTTGGGCTTAGTCCTGCTAGCTTATTTATACCAGCCATCCGATTATAAGTCACATTACTGTTGAGCTTATTGAACTTTCAGAAATTATTAGTTGCTCTCTACCAACAATCTGTAGGTACTGTATTTTTGTCTCTGCCACTTCCTACGCACCCTTTTGTTTTTTTTCTCCACTCTTCCTGCCATCTGAAATGCTAAGCCGTGAAGCTGAGTGCAAACAGAGAAAATATCAAGAGCTTCCTTTGTCTCCCAGTCTCTTGCACACAATATACTGTATTTATTTATAGCATATATGAACACATATAGTACACTTACACACACATATAAACATAGTAAAGTCATTTAGATCGCGAATGATAAATCGTGCCAGAAATGCTGAAGCTGCAGAGTCAGTGTGATAATGTAATTTGTGTTAAAGACACACTCACCTTGAGAACATCTAATGAATCACAGCGAGCCACACTAGACAGGCACAACCTACCTACATAGCATTAACCATAAGAACAGGTGTAAGAAACAAGAAGTGTTACAACTTCTTGGCTCGTAAGCTTGAAATTTTCACATATTGTAAGCCACAAGCATCTTTCGGGGTGTCTCTGTGTGCTAGGACTGACCGTACTTTTGTATATGTGAGACATTTCACTGAGCTTTTCTAAGAGCTCTCGCCGCATGGAGGCCAAACACTGTGCTGTACAGCTTAAACCCTCCTGAAACATCAAAAGAATAAAATCTGTATCCTGTTTTTATATATTTCTGTAAAGCTGCTTGGAGAAAATGTCCATTCTAAAAAGCGTTATACAAATAAAATTGAATTGAACTGAATATAACAAAATTAAATAAAATTTCAAGTTTGCACAAGCCAGTCTATATTATCAGCTGCGAATGTTTAAGGTCAACTTGAGGGATAGAATTCGCATTTGTAGCTCATACCTGTATTTGGACTTTATTAGCATGGGATAAAATCTCTTTCTCTCTCTAATTAGAATTCCTACAGACGTTCAGTCAGTCTAGGTAAAGTGTTATACAACACACTCAGTTGTCAGTTTATTTATCAAAACCTACCTTATTGCTACAACTGCTGACTATTTAATTATTATTTTTAAATATAGGGAGAGAGTAGTTGTGTTTGTTTATTATCCCCTGCTCAGAATACAAAATATATTTTGAACCTTGAGGCAGATGGGCTACAACAGCAGAAGACCATATTAGGTTCCACTCCTGTCAGCCATGAACAGGAACCTGAGGCTACAGTGGTGCACAGGATCAATGAAACTAGACAACTGAAGATTGTTGAAGGAAAAACATCACATGAACTTTTTCCGATCTTCACTTGTCCAGTTTCTGGGGAAGCTATGCCTACTGTAGCCTCAGACTTTTGCCCATTCTGATGCTTGATGTGAACTGAAACTCTTGGCCTTTATCTGCAGGGTTTTATGCTTCGCATTGCTGCCACATGATCGTCTGATTGAAAAATGTGCAGGCTCTGGTGTGAATGGCTGAAAAGGCACTTGTAAAACTCTTAATTCACTGGATAAAAAAGGATCAACAAACTTTGCCTATGTCTGTAGAAACAGGAAAAAAGAATGTGATTGTTGGGATCTCACAAGGCTAAATGAGCTACACCAAGCAAACACACCTGGGTTTGATTTAAATGAACTAAATACTGCATATGTGAAAGATCCCAATAATTGGCATGGATCTGATGTTTTCAAGGTATAATATTTTTGATGTGATATTAAAATCAAAAGCTGAATCAGCATTTTGCAAGTCACGACCTATAAAGCTGTCAGTTGCAGAGAGAAAAAAAACTTGCATTGCATAAATAGTGCACACATTTAAGTTATTAAGATTATGATTATACTGTTAATGATCATACTTTGAGATATGGAACTCTCCCTGTCTGCAATAAACTAAGAACAATCTCTCACACACTGTCAACATTTGTCAAAGTTTCCATTAATAAATAGGCTTTTTACCAAGTTCCATTTTCTTTCAATAAAGAAAGCTAGAGCAAAGCGGACAAAAGATACAGCACAGGACTGATAACAAGCTAAAATGCTTCTTTTTATATTCAACAGAAGAACAGGTTTGGATCAAATACAAGCACTGAGGTGTCCCAGACCACTGAGAATAGCCAATAAATCAAATCCCAGAGTTTCATGGTTTTGAAAAACCCCAACATGCATCAATGTCAATGGGAGAATCCTTCCCGGGAAAGCCAGACAGATGGAAACAGGTTCATCATTCAGGGCATATTAAATCCAATAATTTGAGCAACTTTTTTATAATAAAAAATGGCTCCATCTTAGATCCACTGGCAGGAAAACCTGTGGGGCCGCAGTTAGCTAAACAAGAGAAAATCCACAGATGGTAGCCATTATGGCCCTGAGCTGCCAGGAGTGGTTCCACCAGTGTGGTTGTTAACTTTACCCCACCATCCGTCTGCTTGTTCCTCAACATCTCCCAAAAGCCCTTTCCCTGGTGTCCTCATTTACAGCGTATTTCTCAATCAAAGAGAAAACTTCTTCTCCATTATTAGTGCCGGCATGGCTGTAAAATGTTCAAATTAGATTAATAAAGTCAGTTTTGAACAGTTGTGCAGTGGGTAGCACTGCTGCCTCACAAATCCGGGGTGCCCAGTTTGATCCAGAGCTCGAGTTAACGTCTATGTGAAGTTTCTGTGCATGTTCTCCCTGTGCTTGTGTTAGTTTCCCCCAAGTTCCCAAACACATAGGTGGACTGGCCACTCCAAAATTCCTCTATGTGTGAATGTGCACATGCTGCACTGTGGTGGACTGGTCTCCTATCCAGGATGCATTTCCGCCTTGAGGCTTCAGACCATACCGTGACCCTGACCAAGATAAAGCGGTTACTGAAAATAAATAAATGAGCTCAGTTTCCTGTCAAATATCTCAGGCTCAGTTTTCTGTGCTAGTGTTGGTATGTAAGGTTTGACCTCTGCTGATAAATTATAACAAGAAAAAATATGATAACAAAGGTGGTAACCTTTTCACTATAACCAACCACAGAACAAAAGGGCCATTTTGTACCTTTACTGTGTGTGTAATATGTTTGTATTGTGTTATCCTTGTGTATGTCTGGAAGGAAGTACTGCTTCAGCTCAAACTGAACATTAACAACTGACTGACATGCGATTGAATTAATGTAGAGCAAGTGAAATTACCAGCGCATAGACCAATAATCTTTACTCTGATGTAACAGAAAGAGATAGTGTAACACTTTACTTAGTGTTCACATGAGGACATTAGACCTGTATAAGCGTTACATGACATACACCTACATAAAATTTTCTATCCATCTCTCCATTTTCCACATTCCTAGAGTATGGACAATTTGGACACGCCAGTCAGCCTACAACGCATGTCTTTTGACGGGGGAGGAAATCGCCGAAGCACGGGGAGAACATGCAAATGCCATGCATTCAAGGTGGAGGAGGGTTTCGAAACCCCAACCGCTCAAGTTTATTCACCTGGTTTATTCACCAATTTTTCAGTCAAGCTAATACAACACCAAAGTCAAATTGACATTACAATGTCTTGACAACTTAATTTCTACTGTAGCTCACTCATATGATAGTGATGACGTGACCTGCGAAACCAAGCTCACTTTAATATACGGTCAAAGAATATATATACGTAATGCTGTCATTACAGTGTCATGTCAGGTGTGTTCATAAAAATCTTAGTAGTAGCAACAACTAAACTTTACTTAAAAGTGTGAGTAAAACTTCACTTACAAATATTCAAATTAATCTCACGGTACATTGTGGCCAGAGTAAATAAATATAAATCTGTAATTATGTATTAGGTTTATATAGCTGTCACATAGCCCTATAGATGCTAGCTTAGGTTAAACAATGTCAGTGATGTGAACAAAACACATTTTAAGAGGTTTCATAAAGTATTGAGGT
Organism: Noturus placidus; assembly: GCA_022414735.1. Classification (NCBI taxonomy): domain Eukaryota; kingdom Metazoa; phylum Chordata; class Actinopteri; order Siluriformes; family Ictaluridae; genus Noturus; species Noturus placidus. The sequence continues at coordinate 86,639 of JAFFST010051006.1, read as the reverse complement.
GCTTGGCACAATCGTTTTCGTTACATACATATAATCCATTCCCATGTTTTGGTGGAGGTGGGTGGGGGGAGAGCTTTGACAGAAAATCTATTTTCAGTCTGAGGTTAAAGGCATTAGGATGGAGACAGAGATCTGTCCCAAGCCTTCTTTCCCTCTTACTCAGCAATAATGGAATAACTACAACTGCTGAGAAACTGGAGATTTTGGAAACAAAAAAAATCTCCACACAGCCAGGGAAGGCGGGGTGTTTGGAATTACAATGTGTCTAAACCATTTTGGCTTCAACTTTTGTACAACAGAGCAACAAATCAACATTCCTAATGGGAGAATACATTTAGAAAATGTTCCCCTTCTACACCCTCCGCCTGAACTATACCACTCCCTGTCCCCAACCATGCTGGGGATGGGACTTTAACACATTCCATTAATTTCCTGGCACAATGAGGCATTGTGCAAGACACTGTTATATAGGAGTATTCAGTGTGTATTTTGCGGCGTTGCTTTCTAGAGTGTGAGAGCAATACTGCTAATGAAATGAGCCTGACCTCTTTTAATTATTTAAATCCAAACTCCTGGGGTATCCAGAACATTACTGCTGTTAACTCTTTAATAGACTATCTGTGATAGACAGAACTTATCATTAAAAGTGTAAAAACACATCCGATAACAACTAACTCATGTCTCTCAAGCTTGTACTAGGAGAGGCTTTGTTGCCAAACATAACATCCGTTAGACTTGTGTTAATAGTATTTAATGATAAAGGGTTACTCAAGTTCTGCGAGTTGTCACATTTTTGGCTTCTATAACCTTAAGGGCAGAGAGCCCATTACTGGATGGAAAAACAGGAGGTGTCATAACAGCCACAGCTGTGACACTGGCGTGCCAACTATCTTCTGGCCCAAAGTTTCTGAGGGACTCTAAAAACTTCAAACCGATCAGAATATTCTGCTACACTTCCCAGACCAACATGCTTGCTCTTGCGTCTCTGCTCAAGATCTTCCACAGCAACACAAGAGACAAAAGCATAGATCTAGTTGATCATGACAGGTAGTAGGTAGCAGATAAGATAGGTGTTAGGGTGAGGTGGGGTGAGTGGTAAGGGACAAATATGGCATAATATCAATATTTATCATGATTTACCTAGAAGGTCATCTGTATAAAAGCACTAGATGAGTGTTCTACAATATCCTGTTATGAAGATCTGAATACTTTTACTCCTCAATGCAGATGTTCAAAAATGCAACTATCAGGCATAGAAATGGTATATGGAGTGTAAAAGTGAGCATGGCTTAAAATGAAAGGTTTCTTCCTTTCATACATCCTTTCTTATATTAATATTTCTAATATTTTGCAACAATTTCTGCTAGCTTTGTTTCCCCAAATCCTAATTTAAGACTTCACTTAATCCACTACAACCCTGAGCAGGTAGTTACTTAGGATGAACAACAACAATACCTGTTCATTCCAAAACAATGTATTCATTTTCGGTTATGTCCATAGTATGTACGTAATTTGTGAAATGCATGCAACATTATTGAACAAGGAAACAGGCTGAATGCAAATGACATTTAACACACTGACTCTTGGTAATAAAACAGTGAACATTATGGTGGGTCTAATTAACTGGTTATTGCTCAGTTATTTAACATCAAATCATATCCTCACATCATGGTTCAAGGCAATTAAAGCTGCAACACAACTTTCTCCCTCTCTCTCTCTCTCTCTCTCTCTCTCTCTCTCTCTCTCTCTCTCTCTTAATAATTAAGGCTGTATTAAAGCCGTAACCTTAAAGATTTAAAGCTTTCCCTAAAATATGTATTGATACTGAGATCTGTCAGGTTGTATTTGGAAATTTACTTACTCTCACATCATATATCTTCACCAGTGATGGCTGGTGCTTTCTTACACAAAAGGAAGCATGGTTGTTGCATAATTCAAGCAAGAAACCAGGAAAACCAATTTTTTAAATGATCAACCAGACCAGCTTAACTAGCACTAACCTGCTTGGACCAATGTGAAATTTATTATTTTGTTCTGTCAGAGAAGAGAACTAAAAAGGTTTGCTCCCTGCCTTTTGGACCTAATAAATGTTGGGAATTGATCTACCCTGCTGTTTTAATTTGAGCCTCTTCTCATACGAAAGAGAATTAGCAGAGTTGAATAAAACCAGTTTAGGAACCGTGCTTGGTGCGTTTCAAAAAGGAGCTAATCTGCAAATTCTGACCTTTATGAAATACTAGCCACCTTACATTATTTACATTTCTAATAGTTAACTTGCAAATGAAAGCAAATGACAGAGGTACAGAGGATGGATGTATGGATGTATTGATAGAAAAAGATCTTCAACAATACAAACATGATTAAATCTGTAAATATTTTATTTGTAATATTTAAACTTAATAAATAAAATACTGCATGGACTGAAAGTGGAATAGTACTGTACTATACTTTTTCCTATCCTTATTGTTTGCCATCAAATTATTAACAATCCATACTGAATGGACATTTAATTGAAAACGAAATGGAGGTCTCTGACTTTTGCACAGTACTGTATGGTATATTAGACTAAAAAGGCAATGTTATTCAGTGTGTATGAAAGGCTGACTGTTATGTGTATTATAGTTTCAAAACTATGCTTTCAAAAATACATTTATTTGTCCAATAGTCATAGTGATGTTTCTTTCTATGTAAACTCATTCACTGGTGTTCTGTGGGCAATGCATTTGCTGGATTTCTAATGTTACAGTTATAGACAGTGCTGTCAAAAGCACATACACTGCACAATGTCACTTTTTACTTAGTAGAATAATAAATAGCAACATGAGTGGTGAGTACTATAGCAGATAAACATTTTATTTTAGTATTTTGTAAATGTAAATTTAGGGGGGCAATGATTCCTGTGTGGTTTCAAAGCAATCGGTTGTGGTATTCATGCCACCACAAATTCTGACTACAATCAGAGACTGTGTTCTGCAGCCTGCACTAAACCACATGGATTATACAAGGAAATGAATATGGAGGACATCACCGAATGCCAACCCTCATAATCCTATGCATCACGGATGGTCAAGCCAAGAAAAATCTAGAACTTTAAAGAGCCACAAAGCAAAGAAGAACAGCAAGCATAAAGAGATTTGTACACACTGATATTTTGGGACATAGTGACTGACATATTCAGAGTTGGCGACTAAAGTCCAAAAGCTATACCAATGACTGGGAAAGTTTCAAAATTCAGAAATGGGTTACACAACTGCTTACGTTGAGTTTTTTGGGCTCCCCATTCAGACTGTCCAAATCACGTGTAGTTCACACCTTCAAGGTTGGCAGATATTTCATGAGTAGAGGTGTCAGTGTTGATGTTTTTCAATAGTGTTTAGACCACTGCCTTTAAACACAAGCACTTGTGTTTAAGAGAAAAAAATTAAGAACATTGGGATAATAAATAAAGACAGAAGAAGGGAATCATGTTTGTTTGTTTTTTTTTTCTTTGAATATTCTTTTTTGCATATTTCTACCTTCGAGGCAGAAAATCGTCAAAAGTTACACAGTGCTGCTTTAAATCTCACATTCTAACAGGTCAGTTTTAACTTTCTGGATCAGTTTCACCAGAAGTAAGATGACTTGAAAAATCAGGAGACCAAGAGCCAGGGTATAATGAAAGAGTTGGTTTATTGCATATAGTGCATCTGGAAAGTATTCACAGCGCTTCACTTTTTCCACATTTTGTTATGTTACAGCCTAATTCCAAAATGGATTAAATTAATTATTTTCCACCAAATTCTACAAACAATACCCCATAATGATAATGTGAAAGAAGTTTGTTTGAAGTCTTTGCAAATTTATTAAAAATAAAAAACAAAAATAGCACATGTACATAAGTATTCACAGCCTTTGCTCAATACTTTGTTGAAGCACCTTTGGCACCAATTACAGCCTCAAGTCTTTTTGAGTATAATGCTACAAGCTTGGCACACCTATTATTGGGCAGTTTTTCCCATTCTTCTTTGAAGGATCTCTCAAGCTCCATCAGGTTGGATTGGGAGCGTCGGTGCCTAGATCTTTTCAGATCTCTCCAGAGATGTTCGATTGGGTTCAAGTCTGGGCTCTGGCTGGGCCACTCAAGGACATTCACAGAGTTCTCCTATAGCCACTCCTTTGTTATCTTGGCTGTGTGCTTAGGGTCATTGTCCTGTTGGAAGATGAATCTTCACCCCAGTCTGGGGTCCAGAGCGCTCTGGAGCAGGTTTTCATCAAGGATGTCTCTGTACATTGCAGCATTCATCTTTCCCTCGATCCTGACTAGTCTCCCAGTTCCTTCTACTGAAAAACATCCACACAGCATGATGCTGCCACCACCGTGCTTTACTGTAGGGATGGTATTGGCCAGGTGATGAGTGGTGCCTGGTTTCCTCCAGACATGACGCTTGCCATTCAGGCCAAAGAGTTCAAACTTTGGTCTGAGAGTCCTTCAGATGCCTTTTGGCAAACTCCAGACGGGCTGTCATGTGCCTTTTACTGAGTTGTGGCTTCCATCTGGCCACTCTACCATAAGGGCCTGATTGGTGGAGTGCTGCAGAGATGGTTGTTCTTCTGAAAGGTTCTCCTCTCTCCACAGAGACATGCTGGAGCTCTGTCACTGTGACCATCAGGTTTTTGGTTACCTCCCTGTCTAAGGCCCTTCACCCCGATGGCTTAGTTTGGCCGGGTGGCCAGCTCTAGGAAGAGTCCTGGTGGTTCCAGACTTCTTCCATTTACGGATGATGGAGGCCATTGTGCTCATTGGGACCTGCAATGCTGCAGAAATGTTTCTGTATCCTTCCCCAGAACTGTGCCTGGATACAATCCTGTCTCGGAGGTCTACAGACAGTTCCTCTCATGGCTTTCATGACTTCATGGCTTGGTTTGTGCTCTGACATGCATTGTTAACTGTGGGACCTTATATAGACAGGTGTGTGCCTTCCCAAATAACATCCAATCAACTGAATTTACCACAGGTGGACTCCAATCAAGTTGTAGAAACATCTCAAGGATGATCAG
>JAFFST010051006.1:68357-81417 GCA_022414735.1 Noturus placidus | reverse complement strand
CGAGTAAAACGTTAAAGGAGTGTCTGTCTCGGTCTTTCCGTGTCTATTCTTTATGCTGCAGGATTTTAAACCTGACAGAGTGTCATGGCACCGGCTGTGAATACTTATGTACATGTGCTTTTTAGGGATGCACCGAAATGAAAATTCTTGGCCGAAGCCGAATATAATGAAAAAACCTGGCTGAAACGAAACACATTGTTTCGCATTTTTTCCATTTATTTTTCCATTTTTTTCACCATTACATAAATTAAATAGTCAAAATTTTCTTTTTACTATTTTGTCTTGCTTTTTAAAGAAAAAAAATCAATTACAAAAACTACAATTTCAAAATAGTTATTTAATACTGAACATTTTTTTTTCACTCCAGCATGCATAGGCTACCAACAAAGCACAATATAACTTTAAATATATAAATAAGTAAAATAAAAATATTTTGATTTGGTCATCTTTGAGCCCCCTTTGAATAGTCTATGTTAGGCCTATAACTGACTCTGTGGCCTACAATAAAAAAGTGCATTAAAAAGTGCATTGATAAGAGTGCAAAAAATGCTTCTATTCGGTTATATACGGCTGATTATATTGGGGATATATACCGCTCGCGTCCCTGTACACCTCGCGGAGTATTTTAGTAGATATAGTATAGTTAGATACGATGTTAATGTTATGTCTCTTGATAGATTTAGTTAGTTTAAACTATAGATTAGTTAATTTAGTCCCCACTGGTTTTTCCGCTCCCAGTCCATAGTACTAGCTTATGTTTCTTGTTTTGTGTTGTGACCCTGTTTTCTGTGACCGTGACTCTGATTTCTGCTTTGCCCCGTTTATGCCTGTTTGCCGATCACCCGACCATTTGCCTGTCTTGACTACGTTTTTTGGATTACAATTTGGATTTGTCTGCCTGCCCTTAAATACGTCTTTACCTGCTTCCATACTCTACTCCCTTACGTCTCACAACGTGACAGAATACTCCGGAACAGAAACAAAAAAGTAAACATCTGAAGAGCACGTAGCTTGTGCATTTGTGCCCCCTCATCGAGGTGGTAACATTCACGCGTCTCACTCTGGTTGCTAGACTATTTGGTCACGTCATCAAACACGCCATTGTTCGGTCAAATTTATTCGGCATTTTCACTTATTAATAATTTTGGTTGCCGAACATTCGGTGCATCCTTAGTGCTTTTTTTGTTTTTTATTTTTAATAAATTTGCAAAGATTTCAAACAAACTTCTTTCACATTGTCATTATGGGGTATTATTTGTAGAATTTTGAGGAAAATTATGAATTTAATCCATTTTGGAATAAGGCTGTAACATAACAAAATGTGGAGAAAGTGAAGCGCTGTGAATACTTTCCGGATGCACTGCACATAAAGACAACCTGGGCATTCTATAGTCCAAACATAAGTTAGACACAGTCAACTTTTATACTATGTTATTATATGTATACGTACAAAGGACACACTTGAGACCATAAAGATTAATATAGAATATATAGACCACATAGAATAACCATTTCTGGATGAAATCATAGCATAGATAAGTTGAACAAACATACTGTGATTGTGAAAGTGAACGCTTCAATGGATGATAGATAAGTGTGCCTACACTGGCACAAGTTTACCTCATGTTCATATCAGAAAAATCATTCTGAATTACATCTCACTTTCAGCTCCAATGCAGAGAATGAAGCAGAAATGCAGAACTAGATCGAGATGTTGCTTTAAATACAATGAAAGAAAAATAACAAGAATAAGTAGAACTTTTGAAAGAAATCAGTAGTCTCAGTAAGCAGAAGCAAAGTATACCACTCATCCCACCAACCCTAATCTCATCCAACCCCACCCCACTGTTTCCGGAGAAGACATGCAGAACAGGGACAGTTACATTGAGAAAGACCGTGACCATAACTTGTGTAAAATATTACATAGAACAACTTTAACAGATTTAAGCATGATATGATGCCCACATTTGGAAAGATGTCATACATAGACTTGAACACTATGGGCGAGGCTTTGAAAGATTCATACTTTTATTATAAAGTTTAAGATGGTCCAAGGATCAAAATATTATCTGACTTTCATTAATGATACAAAAGAAGAAACATTAAGGACTGTATTCAAAGCTAATAACTGAAACAGGGTTAAGAAAGAAAGATAGTTTTATTTGTATGTACTTGCTTGCTGCAAAATTGCACTAATCCTGACATACTGCCCCTGCTGTCTAACTTTTGTTGTGTTTTGTACCCTGCAGTGCCACTGTCCTTAGTTGTGCCCTCTTTAGAATGTGCCCAGTCGATCGGAGGCCATCGTACATTATTTAAGGTCTGAATGATAGGCCTACAGTAGTTTAACCAAGCATGTTATTGAGCTTGTTCATAAAAACACAATAAAGAGCAATCAGTTCAGACAAAAGAGGAAAGAAGCATGACCTCTTCAATTCATATCACCACAACCAAGAACGCCACATCCAGTTATTTTAGCAAGCATGGAAATATAATATTAACACTGATTTATATGAATAATTAATTAACAAAGACTGCACGGTTCTCATTCCAGAATTACTTCATTATGTTTAACATTCATCGCACTCGACAGATATCACTCATGTGGGATTACAAGCAACAGGCTGTCTCAATTTATATAAACTAAATTCTGTGCTATAGCTGTAATGAGTAAGACAAAAGAAAATACAAATAAACCAAATAAAATAAAGCAAAAAAAGACCCATGTGTGAATCAAGCACAAGATCAAGAAAAAGAGTACAGAAATACACTGCCACTGGGAATACCCATGAAGGTTTTTGGGATTTTTTTTCCATTTTCCACAAGTATTCAGTTAATAAAACAAAATTACATGTGGTTGCATTCAGAGATCTGTGGCGTTTCATTTCCTGTTGTTCTGTTTGCGCCATGTGAACCGCATAAGTGCTACATGGCCAAACATGACCAACACACTCAATGAGCTGGAAGTGCATCTAAGCACCCCAAAGCTTTCCCCTATCAGCTCACTGCCTGAAATCCCAGATGAGCCTCAGAACTCAAAGCTAAGCATACAGCAGACCAGCTCCAGTTCTGCGACCTCAACGGCAACCTGGGCAGCATTTACCACTAATGAACCTGATAGAGGAGAAGAGGTTTGGAGAATCATGGAAAGAGGACTGACAAAGAAACAAAGGAAAGACAAAGATGTGTTAGTGAACAGCATACTATGAGCTGATGACTTCCTTGTGTCTCTCCACTCTCTCCACTAGTGCTGTGTGGTGGTATATTGTAAAACGATACAGCATGATAAGGAAATGTTATGCTATACAGCTCCAGATGACATAAAAAAGTTCATTTTAAAATGTTTTAGCAGTTTCCATAACCAAATAATTTAATAATTGTTACATGTTTAAACCCATGTTACATGTTTGTATATATATATATATATATATATATGTCTAAACCCAATTTAAAAACATTTTATTTTCCCAAATGTGAGCCTTTTTATTGTTAAAAATTTTTACATTCCTGCTTTACAATATTCACGGAGCAAGGCTCACTTAAAAACAAAACCAACAACCAAAAACTGTTGGCTGGAATTGTCCTGGAATAAGTGACGCTGTATGCAAATGGTGACATCATAATAATGTGATTTGGGTTTTATAGTTAGTATCTTACAGTTCCAGTCCATTTGTAAACCTTGATATGCCACAACACTGTCAAATTTTCATACGGTGAATTGTAAGTTCTTTCCCTTTCATGAAGCCTAATCTCCTGATTAGCTAATTGTAACACAAAGGTAACACTCATCTACAAGGTGTCCCAAAAGTCTCCATACAAAATGGCTTCCAAATTTTTCATACTTACTTGTGAAAGACTTTAACAGAACACATGGCAAGCACATCATACACCACACTACTATTACACCAAACTTATTAACAAACTCAAAAAGTCTGCAACTGTTGTGGACCAATCGAGAAGTGGACATCCACGAACTTCCACTGAGGAAGGCACAACCAAAATGGCATACATAGTCTATATGAGGAGACTTTGGGGACACCCTTTATATACCTGAAGCACACTCTTATCTTCAACCATCATGGACTGTGTGGGTACACTGAATAGAATGCACCAAGCTGAACTTGTGTAAATGGTGCACTTATATAGCACTTTTATCCAAAGCGCTTTACACGGTTTCTCATTCAACCATTCACACACACACTCACACTCACTACCAATGGTAGAGCTGCCATGCAAGGCACTAACTTGCCATCGGGAGCAACTTGCGATTCAGTGACTTACCTAAGGACATTTCGGTATGTGGGAATCGAACCACCAACCCTACGATTAGTGGACAACCTGCTCTACCACCTGAGCCACAGCCGCCCAGGATAAATCAACAGAGTTAACAGATATGTAATATATGTAACATATATTATTTACATATATATGTACATATATCGTGTATATGTAACATTAATTTTTCATACTGTTCCATGCCTACTCTAAACCCAGTTGCACTCCATTAACTCAGTGCTCTGTCAACTCTGTTGATTAATCCTGGCCTGAAACACACCAAACTAGTTCACACATCTGACACCAAATAGTCCAAGCAGCTACTGTAGAGACCCTCACTCCGGCTCATCAAACAGTATTTACCCAAGTTATTCTTGGTTAAAATATAATACTCATGTAGAAAACGATGCAGTGAAAATACTCATGAGAAAGGCTAACCATTTTCAGAGTTCTCTGCACACATTCACAGAGCAAACACATTTTCATGTATGTGTTTAGCATGGAAGCCTCAGACAACTGATATATGAGTGCACATTCTTTCTTCAAGAGGTCGTGCTGAAGGACTCTCCACATGTGCTGTGTTTAACACACAAGATAAAGGAATAACATGCTCACCCTAGCCTAATAAGTCAACGTAACTTGCATCATGGGGCAGATAAGACTGGAACTAAAAACATCGTTTTTGGGTTAGGGGTTCTGGGGCTGTTTCTGGCTTTGCTGAATTTTCCCCAGCTACTCAATATGCAAAAGCAAATCTGTACTATACAGAATTAAATAGAATTAAGCTGAGACTACGTACTGGTTTCTACTGGTTTTCTATAACTAACTCAAACTAAAAACTGATGTAAGTGTACATATGCTTGTCTGTTTCGTCTGTGTGAGTAGGTGTGTGTGTTGGGCACTGATGACACGCAGGCAGATCCACACCCTTGTTATCAGTACGACGCACACATATACACACACATGCCCCATACTGTGCCTTGATGCTTTACGGGTCCCCAAGGTCAAAACAAGACATTTTCGCACACACGTACACACACGTATGCAACAGGGGGCCCCAGTTATGCTGAAAGCACATGGTTTCATGTAACAGCTATGGAGAGTCTGTTACAGTGCGTTCCAGAGCCCCCGACCCCCCACCAGGAACCATAAGAGGGCAAACAGGATGGACAGTGATCAGAGAGGAATACACACACACACACACACACACACACACCACTGGATCACTATGATCCCTTTATACCAGGGGTCCCCAAACTTTTTCCTGTGAGGGCCACATAACTTTTCCCTTCTCTGATGGGGGCCGAAGTCAGTTTGTAACAGAAAAAGTGTGACGATCGCAGGGGTGCCGAAATGTAAACATTTATTGTTTTCCAGAAAGCCACACATAACCAAATATTATTAACCCTTTCAGGGATCTTTGCAGGAAAAAAAAGTCAGGAAATAAATAATAATAAAATTAATGAAATAAATAATAACCAAATAACCCTCTCTAGGATTTTCACAGAAAAAAGTCCATTTAACATTAACTTTCTGTTGTGCCGTGCACAATTTTAACAGGTAAAAGTTTAGCTTAGTTGTCAGAGCAGAATCTCTTACTCAAATGACTCATATGAGCAGTCTCTCAAAGTTCTTGTGTTCCTTCCTTATAATCCTTTTGTAGGTTCCAGTAGGCTTGTAAACACCGCTGTTTGCAGCTCTCTCTCATCAACTTCCCTGTGAAAACCACAAAGCAAGCAGGCTGAGAAACCAAACTAAGTGATACAGCACCTACATATCACAATACATTTCACTACCAGTATGATTGTGGAGATGGATTTTATCCCAGTAGATTTTATTATGATTAAATTGGTTTATACTCAAAATGACTCATTAAAGTCAGAAAAGTGAGCTTACCTATGTATGTTCATCAGTGTGAACTGTGGTCCTGCATCTGGCAGGTGAGAAGTTGAATGTCAGGTTCCATTTTAGTCACAGCCAGTCTCAAACACTCATGCAGATGTTCATCTGTCAATCTTGATCTCATCAGAGTTTTCAGGTGTTTCATCTGTGAAAAGGTTTGCTCGCAGATATACGTGCTGCCAAAAAGTGTAAACATCTTCATTGCGTGTTTTTTTGGGTACATGTTGTTTGGGAGGGCAACATAGAAGTCACTGAGACTGTTGGGCTTGAATGCGTCTTTCAGAACCTCACAGTTCTGTAACTCGGCCAACTCATAACAATCGCATGTTGATGATACTGAATCCTGTATCGTCGTTTCTTTTAATGTTCCCCAGCATATGTGATAATGCGATTTGGTGCTTTGGTTTGCATCTCTACGATCCTTTATACAGACTGTTAATATATAACGAGACACACTTCTACTTCCATCTGTTTGCCATCCCCACCCAATGAAATTAAAAACACTAACCGTATTCACAACAAATCAATTTAGACAAAATGCATGTACAAGACCTGACACAGTGTGATTGCATTACACTTCCAAAAACTTTCCAAAGCCACATGACTGCCTCGAAAAAGCATGTTGAATCAATTATCCAGAATTCTCAACACACTCAAACACACACACCCACACACATACACACAAGAACCTACTGAAACAGAACAGCTGGCTATATGCTCTGATGATCAAATATGTTTCAGAAATGTAGAGCTATACTGAATTCAAAACCAAACATACACAGAAGATCTGCAGAGCACGTTAGAGAACATTTGACTGAGGCTAGGCTGAAAATAGCAAACAGTTTGAGTATACAGGGTTGTGAACACAGCAGATGGATTTTTTGCATGTGTGCGCACAGGTGGGCTGCATATCAGACACAATCCTCAACCATCATTTGAACAAAAACAAAGTGAGACCGTATGAATGATGGCATAGAAGTGATTTCAACGATTGTTGATTGTGAGTGAGTTATACATCTCAATATGCAGGATCGTGGGAAGTCATTTTGCTACGTATTTATCACCATCTCTCTCGTGCTAAGCCCATGAGTGAGTGAGTGGAGTGAGTGAGTGAGTGGGCAGTGAAGACTCCCTTGGTGTGAATAAAGCCTACGCCACTTGACCTGCGTAGTTACATCACGGCCGAGTTGGAGAAGCTTTACGAGTGTTTGCAATGGCTCATTCTCAGGCAGGCAGTAATAATGATGACGATGATGATATTGCACAACACCTGTGTTGAACTAGACACTGAACCAGAAAAAAATATCTTTTCTACCTTGTCATTTGTGCAAAACAAGACAAAGAACAAATGGAAGAATTGCTGAATAATAATACAGCTGAGTGTGTGTATGTATTAAGCCAGCTGCAAATACAACGCACTAGAGTGTAGAATTGAAAATGTCCTATTTTCTTCCCTTGGGACCAAAGGCCAATCCAAGCCAGGCCTGGCTAATGTTAAGCAGAAGATTGAGTGAGATTGAGTGAAACGGAGTGCGATGGAGTGAGATGGTCGATCTGAGGGTTAATGAGGGGAAGACATCACCAGCGCTGCCTGTCAACGAAGCGGCCAGAGATAACAGGGGAAGATGCATTCCTGCTTTCTCACACACTCTGCCCCTTGAACTGTGTCCTTCCATCCCCCCTGCTGTCCATCTGCCTACATACACACCAGTCACAAACAGAGAACCTCCTCAGGCACTGCCCCACAAATACCCTGCTGAGCAACACATCTGGACACAACACAGCTGCCTTTCAGTTCTGGGGCTGAAGAACAACAATAAGAAGCAAGTCTTTAACAGCATTTCAATGAAGTGTAGAGAGACTGCATCGAGTTTGTTGGGTTAATGGTAAAAGGCGCACTTATATTGCGCTTTTATCCAAAGTGCTTTACACTGTGTCTCATTCACCCATTCACACACCAATGGTAGCAGAGCTTGCCCAAGGACACTTCGACATGTGAAGTCATGCGAGCCCGGAATCGAACCGCTAACCCTACGATTAGTGGACAACCCACTCTACCATCTGAGTCACAGCCACACTGGGTACTGTACTGGTTACTGTTTGTGTTACGTAAAATGCATGCTTAAGCAAAGTGAAAACAGTAAAGTTTTTTTGTGTAACTGAGTCTAACAAGTAGGGGCAGGAAACATTATACCCAGATGAGGATGGGTTCCCTTTTGAGTCTGGTTCCTCTCAAGGTTTCTTCCTCATTTCATCTTAGGGAGTTTTACCTCGCCACCATCACCACCGGCTTGCTCAATAGGGATAAATTCACAAACTTAAAATCTGTATCCTGTGTTTATGTGTTTCTGTAAAGCTGCTTTGACACAATCTCCATTGTTAAAAGCGCTATACAAATGAAATTGAAGTGAATTGAATTGGATTCTACGAATGTAAATTTCAAGACTTAAAATTAAGAGCTGTAATATTATGATTCAGTATACACAAGGTCTGTTTAGCACTATAAACCATGATAAAATTCCCAGATGGTTAGTATTACCATGTCATATTTAATTATCATTAAAACCATGTGCGATTATCATGATTTGGAAAAACTCACGGTAAATGCTGTCCACACACATGTAATGCTCAACACTACAATTAAAAACTGAACGCATCTGCTCAATTCAGCATGAGCTGCACAGTCGCAGCACAGATCAGCAAGAGTCCGATTACCACGTGACGAGAGTAAGGCGAGCTGACTGATTCAAAGAGTAAGGCGAGCTGACTGATAGGAAGAGTGAAGTGAGGTGAGCTGACTGACAGGAAGAGTGAGGTGAGTTGACTGACAGGAAGAGTGAGGCGAGCTAACTGACAGGAAGAGTGAGGCGAGCTGACTGACAGGTAGAGTGAAGTGAGCTGACTGACAGAAAGAGTGAAGGTGAGATTACTGACAGGAAGAGTGAGGTGAGCTGACTGACTTGAAGAGTGAGGTGAGCTGACTGACAGGAAGAGTGAGATGAGCTGACTGACAGGAAAAGTGAAGTGAGCCGACTGACAGGAAGAGTGAGGCGAGCTGACTGACAGGAAGACAGGAAGAATGAGGTAAGCTGACTGACAGGAAGAGTGAAGGAAAGCTGACTGACAGGAAGAGTGAGGTGTGTGGACTGACAGGAAGAGTGAGGTGAGCTCACTGACAGGAAGAGTGAGGCGAGCTGACTGACAGGAAGACAGGAAGAATGAGGTAAGCTGACTGACAGGAAGAGTGAAGGAAAGCTGACTGACAGGAAGAGTGAGGTGTGTGGACTGACAGGAAGAGTGAGGTGAGCTCACTGACAGGAAGAGTGAGGTGAGCTGAATGACAGGAAGAGTGAAGGCGAGCTGACTGACAGGAAGAGTGAGGTGAGCGGACTGACAGGAAGAATGAGGTGAGCTGACTGACAGGAAGAGTGAGGTGAGCTGACTGACAGGAAGAGTGAGGTGAGGGGAGATGACTGACAGGAAGAGTGAGTTGAGCAAACTGACAGGAAAAATGAGGTGAGCAGACTGACAGGAAGAGTGCGGTGAGCTGACTGACAGGAAGAGTGAGGTGAGCTGACTGACAGGAAGAGTGAGGTGAGCAGACTGACAGGAAGAATGAGGTGAGCTGACTGACAGGAAGAGTGAGGTGTGCGGACTGACAGGACGAATGAGGTGAGGTGAGCTGACTGACAGGAAGAGTGAAGGTGAGATTACTGACAGGAAGAGTGAGGTAAGATGACAGACTTGAAGAGTGAGGTGAGGTGAGCTGACTGACAGGAAGAGTGAACGCGAGCTGATTGACAGGAAGAGTGAAGGCGAGCTGACTCACAGATAGAGTGAGGTTAGCTGACTGACAGGAAGAGTGAGGTGAGCTGACTGACAGGAAGAATGAGGTGAGCTGACTGACAGGAAGAGTGAGGTGAGGTGAGCTGACTGACATGAAGAGTGAGGTGAGGTGAGCTGACTGACAGGAAGAGTAAAGGCGAGCTGACTGACAGGAAGAGTGAGGTGAGGTGAGCTGACTGACAGGAAGAGTGAAGTGAGCTGACTGACATGAAGAGTGAGGTGAGGTGAGCTGACTGACAGGAAGAGTAAAGGCGAGCTGACTGACAGGAAGAGTGAGGTGAGCTGACTGACAGGACGATGGTGACAGATTTGGTTTGATATAAGCGAGTTTGTCATTGTATTGTTTTGTTGGTGTTGTGTTTTTCATTAAGAATATTAATGAACCCACCATTGAAGCAATTGTCACTAATTCAAAAGCGAAAGTGAAATGCGCACAAACAATTTGAAAGTGAGGGGGAAAGGAGGAAAAAGTGTCAACGAAGTGCCAAAAGCCCCCTTTCGTAACAACTTTCTTCTGGCAAGCTCATGTTTCCCTCAGCATTTTTATAAAATCCAAAAAATGACCACACTTTAGATTTGGTCCTCTTGGAAGGTTGGAAATTCTCCCGAGCTCCGTAGCTGCTTTCCGCCATGTTCTCAAAGCATCATACTCTAAAAGACTTGAGGCTGTAATTGGTGCCAAAGGTACTTCAACAAAGTATTGAGCAAAGGCTGTGAATACTTATGTACATGTGTTTGTGAACTGCTGTGAATACTTTCCGGATGCACTGTAAAACCTGTTTAAATGATTTCAGTGTGTGTCGGTACTTTTTGTACATTTCCAGCGCATTTGAGTAATACCATAACACTGATTAATGTGATAGGTCACGATAATCAGGATATGAAATTTTCATACCATGACATCTCTATTCTGTATTAATAGGGCTTACACAGGTCTGGTCAGTACACAATATGAAAAGTACGGCTAATGCCATTACAGCAAAATACCATGATACCATGAAGTTCTGCAGTAGCCTAAATGCCCCAACCTTATTAGCCAAAGATGTCTTCCTCTCATTAATATGCTTTGAAGAGATACATACCAATCCAGCTGCAAATCATAAAGGCAAAGTAGTGCTGTTATACCAAGAGTGAATGTTCTAAAAAGACTATACAAGAACTAAAAACAAAAACAAAGCCTGATCAGCAGGCGTCTTAATATTACTCAACCAGTGTTGAGATGGAAAACACATGAGAAGAAAATACTGTGAACAACAACAGATACAGCCACAAGAGTAATGCATGAGAAATGACTCAGGCTCCATGAATGCTTAGCATGATGCATTGTTAAAGGCTCAGAAGGTATGAACTGGTCCATAGGTGCTCTGTTTTCCTGACATGTTTATATAATGGGGATTAACACACACACACACACACACACACACACACACACACACACACACACACATACACACACTCACACACACAAACACATTTTGTCAATTTTTTATAAAATGTGACCCTTAACCTTGCATCAGAATACATGATCCCAGAACTATGTTCTTGGAAGCCTGATTCTCTCACACAATATACTATGGTCTGTCTCAATATACTCGATTCTGATTGGCTAGAAGGTGTGCGTTCAAACTCTTGAAAGTTCCAGTCAGTTTACTCACCATTCTAAATGAATGCAATGCATATAAACAACTGCAACCATAATAACAAACAGTTACATTTGCATACAGTAGTTAAAGTCACAGCTTCAATATTAGTAGAGATGCAACACAAATGCAGGTAATTCACACACGCACCTTGCCGTGGATTCTAACTCACATAAGTTACACACTGGTGCTATGACATTAGGGTTCGTATGGTATCACAGTTCAACTAGTCACTGTGATGATTAGCACACTGTTAACCTTTTCATGATACATATTCAAATGCATTTAAGTCTATTACCGTTAATTTTTTAAAGTTCCTTACTTCTCTGAATTCGGCTGTGACTCCCTAAAAAGTTTGCAAACTGCTCCCTCTGGACTCCACCAAAATCACACTACAGCAACGTCTGTTTCTTAGGGTTGTGGATGCAAACTGGACTAAAAACCATTTGGCTGTGGAATTTACTACTGTTGTAAACATGATAAAAACTCTCCTGCTACTCTGTGCATATGTGCAACATCATCACATTATGGCTATAAATGTACAGAAGAACACTGCTGAACAGAACTAAACTAAACAAAACAACTGCTTATTTTTTTTTAGCTAAGCAGTGATGTACTTTGCCCAAAGTAAATTTTTATTTATTTATTTATTTATTTTGCCTCAAAACACCACTTGTCCTTGCAGTCCATTTACATGGACAGCAGTAATCTAATTATTGACCTTACTCTGAGTAAGATAATGTGATTAAGGTGTTTACATGAGTTGCTTTTAGAATACTCCTGCCATGTTCCTATTTTACATGTTATAGAACATAATTAGATTAACAGACCGCGTCATTACGTCACCGTGCCACACCGTCCGAGGTCCCTCCAGAATTTCACGTCTTCGTTATGGTACAGTATACATTTTTTTTTTTTTTTTTTAAGTGCATTTAATTATTATGCATTTTATTAATTATTTATCGTGCTGTACGTGCTAAAGACATTAGACATTAGACCAGGGGTCTTCAACGTTTTCCAGGCCGAGGACCCCAAACTGATCGCAAGATGGAGCGGGGCCGCCCCTAATTATATATATTGTATGAAATTGTGTTATATCAAACTGGTACCAAAACTTTCGCGACCCCATGCAGTACCTCCGTGGACCCCCTAGGGGTCGCGGACCCCTTGTTGAAGACCTCCGCATTAGACATTAGGCATTGGATGCTAACTAACTTCCTTTTACTCAATGCGGATAAGACGGAAATACTTTTGTTAGGATCACGTGTAGCTAGGAATAAGCTTTCTGATCACATGGTTACTCTGGATGGACTTTCTGTTTCATCATGTGCAGCAGTAAAAGACCTTGGAGTGATTATTGACTCCAGTCTATCATTTGATGCTCATGTAGATAATAT
>JAFFST010051006.1:42320-54584 GCA_022414735.1 Noturus placidus | reverse complement strand
GTGTATATAAGGTAAAAAATATATAAAATATGTTTATATAACATTATATGTTATTAAACATAGTATTTAACACAGTATTTAAGCGATCTTTTGATCTTCTATGATCCGCCACGCCCACTTAGAGCCACAGATGCAGGTTATTTGACTGTACCGTGAATAGCGAAGGCTACAGAAGGGGGAAGAGCTTTCACTCATAGAGCTCAACAGTTATGGAACAGTCTTCCATTTAGTGTTCGGGACTCAGACACAGTCTCAGTGTTTAAGTCTAGACTTAAAACGCATTTATTCACTCTAGCCTACCCTGACTAGACTTTCCATCATGATAAATCCCAGTGTTAACAATCTTTTCTCTCCCCCTCTCCTACTGCCGAGCTGCACATGAGTTGATGGAGATGTTGGAGATCCTGGTCCTTTCTGCTCTCCGGACCTGCATGATCGGTCTCGGAGGACCTACTTCTGGATGGAGCTCTTATCTACTCTAAATCCAGAATGCTGGGACAAAGGCTTTTTTCTAAACCAAACAGATTACATATAAATCAATAATTATCTCTTCAAGAATATCTGTTGTTACCCAAATGAGAATGGGTTCCCTTCTGAGTCTGGTTCCTCTCAAGGTTTCTTCCTCTTAACACCTTAGGGAGTTTTCTTTGCCATTGTCGCCACTCAGTGGCTTGCTGAATTGGGATAATTTTTCACTTTTACTGTGTGTATACTGTGTTTATATTCCTGTAAAACTGCTTTGAGACAATGTCTATTGTAAAAAGTGCTATACAAATAAAATTGAATTGAATTGAACATGTTTATATAACGTATAAAAAATACAAATATGTTTCGCATTTTTAGTGTAGGTAGATCTCTTTGATTGGTCATGTTAAAAGTAGCTCGCAAGTCAACAAAGTGTTTGCACCCCTTAATCTAGTGTACGAAGTTTAGAAGGGTAGTATCTTCTCAAATGGAAAACTTGATAAATTGATGCTTCCTCGTTTCCTCCCTCACGCGTCCTCCAGCCTGTGACCTGGAAATTGATCATCAACCAGCTTGAATGACATATCGATTCTTTAATTGCACCGTGCCGAGGCGAGGAACGAGGAGTGAGGAAGCTTCCAGATGAGCAAGGATACACAGGTGTATCCCATACGGAAGTGTATCCCATCAAAAAACCTGACGCATATATAAATTCCTGTCCTCCTTTACATCTGCCACAACCTCAAACAAAATGTCCTTTGATGATGTGAATGAATGTTGTGTGAAATATAATTAAATAATAATGTGCTTACAATGAGTATTGTAAATAATCGATCCTTGCATGTTTGGACATGCTGCACAAAAAATTGCGATAATTTATGTATTGTTTATTAATTCATTGTTGAATAACTCAGACATTTCACATACTATCAGGGCATTTTGCTTTATTAAGAATGTTGTTATTAACAAAGCTCAAACAACATAAAGGGAAGATCCCTGGAGTATAGTGAGACAATCCAGCTGAGCACAGTCATCATTAACTGATGTCGCTTTGAAGTGACGCTTGAGAGAGCGAGGATATTCCATTCAACTTGCCTCGGTTCCTGTCTCCTCACATCTCATCCTTGTATTCTTCTCTCACATCCTAAGAGTGTGGAGTTAAGATGCAAGGGCAGGAAGCAAGGAAAGGAAATGAGGATGCACAAATAAGAAATGATAAACACCCAGTGATGCACGAACACAAACTTATGTTTATATCCAAAATGCTCCACTGTGTGCAAAGGGTTGGGGAAACTGATGCGAGTTGCTTAAGATGTTCAGTTTAAATCAAGTTTAATGTCATATGCTGTATTTATGTGCTTGCAGTGTAAATTCTGTCGTTTATTATAATTGGAGCGATGTAAGTGATGTAAGTGATATATTTGTAACGAGGCCTGTGTGTGTGTGTGTGTGTGTGTGTGTGTGTGTGTGTGTGTGTGTGTGTGTGTGTGTGTGTGTAATACTCAGCAAAAAGAAACGTTCATTTGTCCGGAGACTGTACTTTAAAGATAATTTTGTAAAATCCAAATAACCTTTACAGAACTTTATTTTCAAAGTGTTTAAACAATGTTTTTCATGCTTCAATGAACCATAAACAATGATTGCAAATGCACCTGTGGAACAGTCCTTAAGACACGAACAGTTTACAGGCAGTAGGCAATTAAGGTCACAGTTACTATAACTTAGGACATTAAAGAGACCTTTCTACTGACTCTGATAAACACCAGAAGAAAGATGCCTAGGGTGCTTGCTGGTGTGAGGCATGAGGACTGCAGATGTGTTCAGAGCAATAATAATAAACTGCAATGTCTGTAATGTAAGACACCTAAGACAGTGCTACAGGGAGACAGGAAGGACAGATGATCATCCTTGCAGTGGAAAATTACATGTAACCATGTGTCCCCCAGACGTGATCGAGAACTTACAAATGCCTTGGTGGAAGAGTGGGGTAACATCTCACAGCAAGACCTGACTAATCTGGTACAGTCCATGATGACTGTAGTACTTAAACCACATACTGACTGTTACTTTAGTTCAGGGACTCATTATTCCATTTCTGTTCATCAAATGTCTGTGAAACTTGTTCATAATTCTTTTTAACGTTAATACTGATATTTACACATGTTAAGAAATTTGCTGGAAATAAACTCAGTTCATTGTTTTAATGTAAAGTTTTGGTCTGAAGTTTATATTTGTAACACTCACTTTGTGGATATTATTTTAAATAAACTAAAAAATAGTATTGAAAGTCCCCCCCCCCCCCCAAAAAAATTGGGAAGATAAAAGTCCAATTAATCAATTATAAAAATAATTGTTAGTTGCAGCCCTAATTTGCATGTTTGCCTAGGTGTATTCTCTTTTGCTCTACTGTTAGGTAGTTTAGGTAGTTTTCGTTAGTGTCTTGTGTCTGTTTATTCTTCTTGTACATTCTTGCATTTGTTTCTGGTGCAAAATCTTGAGTCATTTGTATCTCTCTTATTATTTTAACCCGTAGATGCAGGGATAGAATTCCGCATCACTTAAAAGTCACTTTGGATAAAAGTGAATGTCTCTCTGGCTGGAGTATGATCTCGGTTTTCTTGTGTTTGGTGCTGATGTAATGGATCAGCCTTCCTCCATCTGCTGCTCCCCACGCTATGGAAGCCTAAATAATCAGAGATAAGCTAATGCGGGGAAAGCACCTGCTGCTTGGAACACTGTGAGTGTGTGTGTAGGTGTGTAGGTGTGTGTAGGTTTGACGTGTCATTTGACATGTCATGTGACAGGCCGTAATAATGGACTGCGCTGTTCTGTGTGGTGAGAAAGCGACACTCTACACTCGAACAGAAACTCAAGGGGCCAAGCGGCACTAGGCCACACTGAATTCAGCCAGTCAGAAGAGAGAAGTCTGAGTAGCTGGCCAGGGTTAGAACAGAGAGTGCTGTTGAGAATACACCTCCTCAAACACACTAAGCTTGGGATCAATTCAGAGCATGAAAGCAGTTCACAGGATGTACGTAGTTTACCCTCTACCTAGCCAATCACATACATTTCACATATATTTATTTATAAACTCTAATAAATTAGAACGTCACATTCATAGTAGTCTCACAAGTCAGAGTTTAGTACTTTTCATTAATAAACGTGAATGAGGATTGCCTACTACAACATGAAAAGGGCATTTGAAAGACATTGCAAATGACAAACTACTGTAGCCCATCTGCAAACATACGAGTCTATCTTTAACTGCTAAAAAAAAAACTCTGCAATAACTTTTCAAATATGAGGTGTTTTTTTTGGATCTGAAAAATTGTCATTGTGTTTAAAAATTTGTTGCACCTCCCTTAACCAAGGCGCAGAAGTGAATAAAAAAGACATACTTTCTACATTCTACATACAACGTTCTAAAGCTTGTAGCCAGCTAAGTGTAAGTCGGTATCAGATGGTATAAACAGTATTTAATAACAATGGCACAACTAAAATGTTTACCCATTATCTGATGCCTACACTGACATGTGATCTGTACACTTTCTGACTCACTCTTTGCACTTTTGTAATATTGGATACCAACCAAAATATAATAGATTTTAAGATGTCTGTCATCAAATGAAGCAATATTTCACTTATTTCCCAACTCATCAATCTTAATGGTATAGAATTAGGAATTGTTTTAAATTATACAATTAAAATATTATACCAACCATACACAGTTTTACTGTGCTCATGATACTGATGTGGGTAATGGCTGGATAGTGTGTGCGGCATACAGTGGGGGAAAAAAGTATTTGATCCCCTGCTGATGTTATACGTTTGCCCACTGACAATGAAATGATCAGTCTATAATTTTAATTTATTGGTTTATTTGAACAGTGAGAGACAGAATAACAACAACAAAAAAAAATCCAGAAAAACGCGTCAAAAATGTTATGAATTGATTTGCATTTTAATGAGGGAAATAAGTATTTGACCCCTCTGCAAAACATGACTTAGTACTTGGTAATGACTTAGTAATTACTTGATATTTTCAATGCCCTGGGTGAGGGAAGGAGGTTCTCACCCAAGAGTTGACGGTACATGGCCACGTCCATCGTCCCTTTGATGCGGTGAAGTTGTCCTCTCCCCTTAGCAGAAAAACACACCCAAAGCATAATGTTTCCACCTCCATGTTTGACCAATTGTTTTCTTGGTGACTATGGTCCCAGCTGCCTTGAGATCATTGGCAAGATCCTCCCGTGTAGTTCTGGGCTGATTCCTCACTGTTCTCATGATCATTGCAACTCCACGAGGTGAGATCTTGCATGGAGACACAGGCCGAGGGAGATTGACAGTTCTTTTGTCTTTCTTCCATTTGCGAATAATCGCACCAAAGGTTGTCAACTTCTCACCAAGCTGCTTGGCAATGGTATTGTAGCCATTCCAGACTTGTGTAGGTCTACAATCTTGTCCCTGACATCCTTGGAGAGCTTTTTGGTCTTGGCCATGGTGGAGAGTTTGGAATCTGATTGATTGATTTCTTCTGTGGACAGGTGTCTTTTATACAGGTAACAATCTGAGATTAGGAGTACTCCCTTTAAGAGTCTGCTCTTAATCTCAGATCGTTACCTGTATAAAAGACACCTGGGAGCCAGAAGTCTTTCTTATTGAGAGGGGTCAAATACTTATTTCCCTCATTAAAATGCAAATTAATTTATAACATTTTTGACATGCGTTTTTCTGGATTTTCTTGTTGTTTTTCTGTCTCTCACTGTTCAAATGAAACTACCATTAAAATTACAGACAGATCATTTCTTAGTTAGTGGGCAAACATACAAAATCAGCAGGGGATCAAATACTTTTTTCCCCCACTGTATGAGTATAGCAGTGTTGCTGGAATCCACTCATCAGCTGGCCCTTCATTCATTTACATTTAGTCATTTTAGCAGACGCTTTTATCCAAAGCGACTTACAAATGAGAGCACACTCACACACCAATGGTAGCAGAGCTTCCATGCAAGGTGCTAGCTTGCAACTTAGGTTTCAGTGTCTTGCCCAAGGACACTACGGCGCGGGATCACCCGAGCCGGGATTCAAACCACCAACCCTACGATTAGTGGATTAGTGGACAACCCACTCTACCGACTGAGCCACAGCCGCCGTTTCATGCTGACATTTCATGCTGACATTTCATGCTGACATTTATCGACATTTATTTAGGACATCAATCCATCACATACAGTACATTCACACAAGTTCCGAACCATGATCCCTGGAGCTGTGAGGCATCCACACGATGTGCTGCTGCACCACAACGCCGAAATATGATGTATACATTTTCATACTGCTTTGTGTATGTAAACATACAACAAAATAGAACATTGGTTTTCTACATCAGGGTCTATTTTTTTCCCCGATAGCCTTTGACAAAGCTGTCGCAAGATTGCGACGGACATTAACAGAAAACATGGCAAGTGACATGGGAGCTAAAGTTGGTAGAGAAGACTGTGTGCGTGTGTGTGTGTGTGTGTGTGTAGAGGGTATTTTGTTAATACATTTACATTTTGCTAAAACAGCGTTAATTACCCCAATGTATGGATACTTTTGAGACACCCTGTAAACACTGAACATGCCTTCCAGTTCAATAAACTCCTTCACAATGTAGTAGGAGAATAAACTGAGAAAGAATGCGCCAGAAAGGAAAACAAAGTAAAAACAGAGCCGCAGTGGAATGCTGGTGTCGTATATCTATTCTCCCTTACTGACAGGCAAGCCAGTCACGAGGCCACAGGGAGTGTGCGCACATGCACGCACACACACACACACACACACACACACACACACACACACACACACACACACACACACACACTCCAAATCAGCTCTGCCTGCCACTATTGCTTTGTTAGCTTCCACTGGACCCAATGACATTCATGAACTAGTGTGCACTTTTGGGGCCTCAAGCTCCAATCCTCGTCTAAGACAGGAAGTGCTGGAATGCTCAGTAACCTTAGGGGTCCAGATACCATGGCAACGATCAGCCCAGCATACACTGAGGTTTTCTTAACATTATGCTGAGCATCATGAAGCGCTATTAAATCTTATCCTGCATTAATATTGTGATGGACCAATAAATCCCACTTGTGCAGGTCTGAATCCCCACTACGGATGTCGTTTTTCAGTCTTTAAAAGACATCAAATGACTGTAAAAGCCAATGCTCACCGGATGAGACTGATGTTCTTCAATGAGATACAAAGACCTAAACAGAAGGGGGCCTGGCTCTACTTCCACAACATCCTCCTAATAACTTGTCCATCCATCCATCCATCATCAGAGCAATTCACCATGGCTTAGATCTCCTCTATTACTTCCTTTATACTGAAAGAGGCATTTATTGAAAACTTAAGTCCCAACCTAAGCAAACCAATGTAGTGTAAAGAGCTAGCAATACAATATGTGAATTCAAGAGCACATATTGTGTAGCATATGTAGGTGTGGGTAGCTGGTAGAGTATCCAGTAAAAAGCAAGTCTTTTTGTGGTAAAAGTATTGGCCATTAGTGGTAGTTTTACAGTGGCTGGACTGGGAACTCTGCTGTGCTTTATGACTGCTTTATAAACAATGGTGCACGTGGAACATACCATGGCTGCAGTACATGCTGTGAGACAACATACATGTTGGCTTTATATAATTTTGCAGATGAAAATACTTTACCTTTTATCCCTCCCAATGGTCTCGTCTTCTATGAATCAAGAGGCCCTGAACATTAGGATTTTCAACCCACTAAAACGCACATATTTTCCTGTTTGTACAAGAACCTATGTTATGTACACTGGAAAACAAAGTTTACACAGACTAGGCATACTCACAAGTGAAATTAGAACCAATTCATTGGAATTTACCGCCATCAGGCTGTAAATACATTTCACAAAAGAAATCAAAGACGCTTAATGATAGCAAGACAGAGCATGCTTATTGGTGTCTATGTGACAAAAAAAGTGTTATAGTTGCGCTAACATAACTGAGAACAGGAAGTACTTTTTCACAGATACTCCACAACTTTAATTATAACTATAAAGAAATAAAACGTACATAATGTGAGTGTTTAACGAATAAAATAAAATGTAATCACTCAACGCAAAGTCTTGTCATATAAGAGGAATAAAAGACTTCAGTACATGCTGTTGTAGGAAAATACTGTATTACAATTTAAATTGGCATCCTGCCATTGATCCTTTTCCAATAACAGCACATCATGTTTTGTTCTTTATATGTACTGTAGTACAATAACATTTCTACATCTTACTGAATTCTTCTCTGCTCACTTTCTGTAATGGTTTAGCAAAAATTCAGCAGAAATCCAGCTTGCAGCTCCTACCTCTTGGCCAAGTCTTCAGGATTGTGACTTTTTGTGCTTCACCATACATCAATCCTTCCTCCTTACCAAAATTTCTTCCTTGTTAAGGATAATGTACTCTCATTTCGCCTCAATCCCGTTCACAGAAACCTTTCTCATATGTAAAACTGGGGTTAGACGAAGAAGAAGTAATAAAAGAGTTTGCCGAAGGTTGGCCTGATATATTATGTATGCTATGTGTGGTCTGTGATATGCACTTCTTAAACTAACACTGTTAGCGTAGGATGGACAAGGGACAGCATTAATGGAGATCTGAAGCATCTGATGCAATATCAAAACTTCATACCCGCAAGCTTTAAAAGTTTTTTTTCCTACTAAACATCCAAATGTCTTTAGAAAGTAAAACAAATTACGCACAGCCCAAAGGTTAGAGAAAAGTAAGTAAAGCAGATGTGGTACAGATGTATTCAACTGAGGCTAAAGGAGAGACTAGTGCAGATATGAGTGCTGTACATTTTACATTAATGATGTTCCTTGTCCATCCTAAGCTAGCATAATTTCTGATTTCTGTACACAGAATAAAAACATTTAATTTCTTGTTTATTGTCACGATCACGCCTGCAGATGGTGCTGCGGCGGCGATGTGCACGGAGAGCTGGAGGGCACGCGCGTGCACGAACCAGTGCGTATGAACTGTGGAGACTTTATTTACAATGGACACGTGCATTTGTTTCTGTTCAGTCTCCTCCTTGTTTAGTCATTGGTTGTTTTTCGAGGGTGTGTATTAATTGTTACCAGCTGTCAGCATTCACAGTAATTTACATTTGTTATTTAAACCCCTCGCGTTGCTGCGCACTTCGCGCAGTATTAATTGTGCTAATGGGTACAGCGGTAACGGAGTTTATAGATGTCGACAAGGTTAAGCTTCTATGTCCTGTTCTCGTTTCATGCCACGATTCCAGTTTAATGTTTAGACCTCGTTTTGTATTTGACCATAGTTCGAAAAATAAATGTATAGACTCCATGTATGTGCTAATGCTAAGTGGCAGTGTTTCCATGTCCTGTTCTAGTTTAAGGTTTCATGCCTCGGTTCTAGTTTAATGTTTAGACCTCGTTTCTCGTTTCACGTTTAGACCTTGTTTACCCGTTTCATGTACAGTGACTTTGGTTCTGAATAAATACTTGAAACTGCACCTGCTTCCGTTTTGAGTCCGTTACGCAACACTTATCAAAACGGTCAGAGTCATCAAATACAGAAACAGGTTCAGGATATTGTCAGGATTTTAATAAGAGCCGTCCATATGGTAATTAATCAGGAATAACAGGTCTGTGGTTCTTTTAACACTGTACTGTCAAAGGTTAAAGTGTCAACCCAAGAGAAGACCTTAACCTCTGCTGTGGTTAACCTCTGATCCTGGACAGGATGCAGCTCTGTAGGTCAAATAAACTCTTAATCAGAATAAGGACAGTCTGTAGAGAGTGTGGATAGGAGTGTGTATCTTGGTATGATGTTATACAGCAGTAAGAAAAAAAATAAGCTTAAGTGTCATCACCATGAAGAAAATGTCATTCTGAGGTCTGGTGTATTCCTTGAAATACATTCACACTTCTAATATTTTGTATTTTCAACAGATGAACAGATATTGTCCTGTCCGTTGTAATATCCCCCCCCCCCCCAAGACCACATTTCTTTTTTATTTGGATAGTTATTATTTGTAGATAAATTGTAAAATGGAAATATATTTTATATGTTTTTGCGGGATGCAAACTCAACGGTATGCAAAAGTAACTTCTTAAAAGAGAACAGACTTTTTTTTTTTAAAGAATACGCATACACATTGAAACTCATTAAAAACAATTAGAAGGTTCAAACCAAACCACTATAATACACATTCTAGCCATTTCTCCTAATATATGTATAGGCTGAGCAATTGTTTCATTCTCTTTGTGAATTTGTAAGCAGATAGATAGCATGACATACCAAAATAATAATATACCGTTATTATACTGTAACCATTTCATATCCTTCCACTCCTAAACACAAAAACAAGAACTTCTAAACACAATAGTTGCAAATTATCATGACTAATGTTATTAAATACGGAATATAAAGCATCTTAAGCCGGTATTGAAAATGGCGTAGAATACAGGCACCTTCTACAACACTGTTATAAGTGTTTGTCATATCACTAAGCATCTCTAGCTCCCTGAGAGAGGTAACCTATATTCAAATATCAGCATTGCTCAGTCAATGATTACTGAGGCATTTAACCCTGAATCTTTAACTGTGAAGGTCTTAACATGCTGTATAAATATCGACAGTAACAAGTGAAAGTTCAGCCTACTTATTCAGGCAGAAGATCCGTACTGCCTTACTGACGCAATGGTTTATGCAACACAAGCTCTGGAAACCAAATAATGCTCCACAGAGACTAAGTTTTCATCCTGTACACTAGGGAACTCCCATTTTACAGGAAAAAGGGAATCTGTACTTACATAACCCACAAGTCACCCAACAGTACTTAACATCTATGGAAACATCTATGTTCTTTGTATAGCAATAAAAACTGTAGCACCATGTACCTTTTTGGTAGCCCGTGACGGGGACCTCCTGCTGGGTTTGGGTATCTCACGACTGGTTGGCAGTTTGGACACAGAGTTGTTCTCCCGCTTGCTATGGGTCGGGGGAGGGGAGGAGGAAGAGGCTGATGGACTGACTCGCACAGCCATGTCCTCTGTGCAGATGAGGCGCAAGCTGCGCAGGTATTCATCCGTCTCACGGTCCACCACCAGCAGCCTGGTTTCGTGCTCCATTGCCTTGATCCTCTGCACCACCTGAGAACCAAGAAAGCATCACAGAAATAACTGAAATGACAAAACCAGCCTCTGTACAATAAGAAGCTGGAGATTTGTCCTCCAAGTTAAAAACAAGTTTTTGTAACTAACTTGAAGACCATGATGAAACATGCAGATTATCCATCCATCCATTTTCCATACCGCTTATCCTACACAGAGTCGTGGGGATCCTGAAATATATCCCAGGGATCTTGGGGAACAAGGCAGGGGACAACCTGAACAGCGTGCCAACCCATCACAAGGCACAATCGCACACACATTCACACACACTATAGACAATTTGGAAATGCCAATCACAACACATGTCTTTGAATTGAAGGAGGAAACAAGAGTACCCAGAGGAAACCCCCAAAGCACATGAAGAACATGCACACAGGGCCGAGGCTGGATTCGTACCCCCAACCCTGGAGTTGTGAGGCAAACATGCTAACCACTAAGCCACAGACTGGTGTTCACTCTAGGGTGTGCACCAAGTGTTCCTGTTCCCTGACCAGGATAAAGCAGTTACTGAAGTTGAATGAATGAATGAATATTCTCCTACATCAGATCAGGAGGTTACTCAAATATGCACAAATCGTATGTCTGAGTCAAAGTGTTTAATATTCTTTTTGTAATACTAAAAACTGGCCAGAACACTGCAATAATTGCAGTCATCACTGATTGTAGCTGCATTATTTCTAGAAGAGGCCTCTTGAAAAAGGGACCATCATCAAAGCACTAGCTCTGTAGCCTGCATCTGAATGACATACAAGTCCTCAAATTTCATTGTCATATTGAGCCAGTGATGAAGACCAGACACACATGCAGGGCTTTCAAGTGCCAGCTTGAGACAGCCAGACATCCCAAGCCATTTTACTGAACCAGCAGTCTGTGAACCAGATCATTTTACTGAACCAGACGTCTTGTGCGTGGAATTGAACTTAATGCACACATATTATGGTTTTGAAACATGTCTAATTTTGTTTTAAAAGTCTCAATACATTAGATTTACATGCATCCAAGGTCAAAAAACACTTTAATGTGTGCGTTAATTTAAACTGCAGCATTACATTTTTTCCCTCCAATGTCTCAAAGACTCGTTCAGTGATCCGTTCTAAAGGATTCATTCTAAACGCCTCCTTTCAGAGAGCATACGCTGCACTGATTGGTCAAATTCCCCAGTCTGTTGTGATTGTTCTACTACCATAACGAGTTTCAGCTCAGTCTGTACGCAAGCAGCCAATGAAGACCAGAGTCTTTTTGTTACAAACCTATGTAGTTTTTTGCAGGAAGTAAGTCTGGAATTACTAACGACTCGTTTCAGCTGTTCAGAATCGGTTCTTTCTTTTGGGAGTCAATAACCCCGTTTGTCGTGCGCTTTGATTTTTGAAACTGCAGACAGCTTTACATTCACAAATAGCTCTATAACACACTACATGTAAGGTAATATTTGAAAAACAATAATAGTGCACTTTAAGTCATATTTCAGAAGGGTCACATTTGGGATACAGTGGGGGAAAAAAGTATTTGATCCCCTGCTGATTTTGTACGTTTGTCCACTGACAAAGAAATGATCAGTCTATAATTTTAATGGTAGGTTTATTTGAACAGTGAGA
>JAFFST010051006.1:22800-35300 GCA_022414735.1 Noturus placidus | reverse complement strand
GCAGAAGATTTCTGGAAAGATGCTTGCTCACTGAATTTGCATGTTTGTCCCCCTTTAAAAATAAAGCTGTTTATGTGTGTTGGTTGTATTATTTAGAAAGCAGTACACGGTCCAGGCATTGATTATGTCTAGGGTCTAGGCATAAACTTGGACAGTCTTTTAAAAAGTCCAAACATTTATTCCACATTGACGTGAAAAATGAAATATAAAACAGATTCATATAAAACAGACTGAATTGTTTTGTTTTTAAAGACTTAATGCTTGCACTGAAGAATGAAGAGAGCAGCACAGTGTAAACACAAGACGATGCTGCCGCCTATTGGCTGACACTGGCTAACATTAGAAAACCTGCAGAACTGGACAGCAGGACTTTTGAACAGAGAACAAGTGAATTTGGAGCTCTGCAGCAAGAATTGTACTTTACAGTCCTGTTGAAAACAAACACAACAATAGAAACCCTCATATCATTTGTACTGGTTTTAATGGAAACTGTAATTCTACCTGTGGGTCTCTACAGGTCATTTGTTGCCTTCTGTTGGTGGCATGTTACAGTGCCCTCCACTAACATTGGCACCCTTGGTAAATATGAGCAAAGAATTATGAGAATTTTTTTAATTGTTTAACCTCTTCTTTGGCACAGAGGGCATGCAGATGTGTCTATCAGGCCCCAGGAAAAGAGGTTGGTTGGGCTGGGGAAGACATTATAGACTGATTGAATAAAGAACTGGATCTGATGTGGCTCTGCTTTCCACAGCTCTGATCACAAGATCTTTCAATCCATTATCTGTTCCCATCAAGTCCACACCCCTTCTTGTCGCATCCCCACCATCCTGCTGATGCATCTTTCCTTCACCTATGCTCAAATTTGTTCTTGAACCAGTTGACGACTGTCCTTTCTCTGGGCCTTGTTGTATCAAGGTCTTTGTGTGGACCTCTTGAGGACTATGGACACTTGCATGATGGAGAGAATGGGTGGATGGAGGAGAAATGTTTGAAAATGTTTTTGTTTGTTGGTGTATTGCTTGTGTTTTGTAATAATAAAAAAAAAATATCAAGGTCTTTGGATCCAGCCAAGCCCTGCATGTCCTGACACCACTGTCCCCACCAGCACACTATGCCACAGCCGAGCTTCACCCTGGTCAACTGGCTCTTGGGCCCTCCACTTTCTACCCATCCTCACCTCTATGCCAACTGAGAAGACTTGATAACAACCTAAAGCAAACCT
Source organism: Noturus placidus (assembly GCA_022414735.1). Taxonomy (NCBI): domain Eukaryota; kingdom Metazoa; phylum Chordata; class Actinopteri; order Siluriformes; family Ictaluridae; genus Noturus; species Noturus placidus. The sequence continues at coordinate 34,075 of JAFFST010051006.1, read as the reverse complement.
TCAGATCAATAAAGGAATGGCTTCACCAACACAAGTCAAGAGCTAAATCCAGTCAAACATCTTATAGAGTGTGACTACCTCTATAAAAGCAGAACTTATGGCAGTTTGGTGTTCTAAAGCACATCATGCCAAGAAGAAAGGACATCAGTCATGACCTCAGAGAAGCAACTTATTGCTGCTAATCAATCTGGGAAGGGTTATAATTGAAATTCACCATTCTCAAATGAGAAGGATGGAGAGTCTTAATCCTTAGAGTTATAAAGAGAACCCCAAGAGGGTTCATAATGTGGCCTCTGTAAGCACATTTCTGGAGTATTGGCATCTTTGAAATGTTTTGCCAAAGCGTCGTGTATGGTCATTGCACTGCCTGTATCTAATCATTCTGAGCAGTTTTATAGTTTTATAATTCATATAGCTATTCATCAGTAGTTATGAGTACTTTAATGGGTTAGACAGCTAGAAATGTGGCATCAATGTCATATCAGTAACAGAAATAAAAAGTCTCTGACTCTGAATATACAGTGCATCCGGAAAGTATTCACCACGCTTCACTTTTTCCACATTTTGTTATTTTACAGCCTTATTCCAAAATGGATTAAATTCATTATTTCCTCATAATTCTACAAACAATACCCCATAATGACACAATGAAAGAAATTTGTTTGAAATCTTTGCAAATGTATTAAAAAAAAAAAAAAAAAAAGCACATGTACATAAGTATTCACAGCCTTTGCCATGACACTCAAAATTGAGCTCAGGTGCATCCTGTTTCCTCTGATCATCCTTGAGATGTTTCTACAACTTGATTGGAGTGCACCTGTGGTAAATTCAGTTGATTGGACATGATTTGGAAAGGCACACACCTGTCTATAATGGGTCCAGTTAACAATGCATGTCAGAGCACAAACCAAGCCATGAAGTTCAAGGAATTGTCTGTAGACCTCCAAGACATGATTGTATCCAGGCACAGATCTGGAGAAGGGTATAGAAACATTTCTGCAGCATTGAAGGTCCCAATGAGCACAGTGGCCTCCATCATCTGTAAATGGAAGAAGTTTAGAACCAGCATGACTCTTCCTAAAGCTGGCTGCCTGACCAAACTGAGCGATCAGGGGAGAAGGGCCTTAGTCAGGGAGGTGACCAAAACCCCGATGGCCACTCTGACAGAGCTCCAGCATGTCTCTGTGGAGAGAGGAGAACCTGGGGCATACTGGGGCGAAGGTTCATCTTCCAACAGGACAACAACCCTAAGCACACAGCCAAGATAACAAAGGAGAGGCTACAGGACAACTTTGTGAATGTCCTTGAGTGGCCCAGCTAATCATTTCAAAATCAATGATTGTTTGAACCATCACTCACAAAAAAAACCACAAAACTTTATTACAAACTGTATCTTTTTATTGCAATCCACATCTTGCTTTTAGCCCCGTACCCATAGCAAAGTGAACAATGTCATGTTTTTTCATTAATGTTTGAAAATTTTTGTTAAAAAAACTCCTTCCCTTGGTCAGTTTGTAGTTTTTTGGGGACGCTACCTTCCTTTAGAATGGAATCAAAGTCTTTAGTTACGTAACACATGTAACAAACCAGTTTTTTATTTCAGTATCATTAGCTCTCTTACCTATTTTAGCTCTTTGCAAACTCTCAATGCCACCATACAAACCAGGGTCTGATGGCGTATAATATATATTCTTCATCAATCATTCAGTCATTTCCGAGTGTCAAGACAAGAATGATCAAACACAAGTGTAGATTAAGCACTTTATCTCAGAACACATGAGCATGGTATTACGTATTCAATCAAAGTAATGTTTTCCTTTCTAAACAATTTTACATCATACACAGGTTTGGGCACATGATAAGTTTGAGCAAAACATGTAAGATAAAACACTTGATACACACAAGTGTAGAAGGACACATGTTATTTACGAATGTCTTTAGCATTTTTGTTTGTTTGGATTCAGTTTTTTCAGCAATCTGTAGGTAAAGTTTAGGTGCAGATAGTACTCAGATAGTACGCAGTTGTCCTTCAGATCTTGTTGGATAATTCTGTCCAGCAGTTCACCCGTAAGCACACATATGATGGCTAGAACAGTGTTGGTTATACACCTGTCGGTTTCATCGTTTGTTGTCAGAAAGGTCAGATTTCTTTTTCCTAGGTTTTCGCCATTTTCAAAACCCGAACTGGTCACATCATCATCCAGGGTAGCATCAGAGTTGTAGAAAACGGGTCTGAGTTCACGAGCCATATCACATATTGATGCTCAGAATGCTTTGACTCGATATGTAGTATTTTTATATATCATGCGGGAGGAGTCTTGGGGAAGGTGGAGTTTCTGCTCAAGAGTAGTATAATGATGATCTCAGAAGAGATCTTCTAGCCGTACTTTTATTTTCGCTATTTCTTTGTTTCTTCCAAATTTTTGTAATAATTCACCAATTTGTTGGAAGTAGCGTTGTAGCTCGTGCCAGCTGGTTTGTTCCTACCTCACTTCACAGTTCTCTTTGTTGTCACCGGTTATTACAGTGCAGTGAAACCTCGTTCTTGGAGAAATTTATTGCGCTGATGTGGTATTTGCATTGCAGAGATGTACTGCTCCATTTATGCCCTATGCATACGGGGAAAAGAAGTTTTATGTATGTGTGTGTGTGCGTGTGTATGTATGTGTGTGTGTGTGTGTGTGTGTGTGTGTGTGTGGGAATGCAACAGATTACAACAAACCTTTATTATATAAACCATTATCCATTTTTAACCTTCACCTGTTAAGAAAATAACGTTTGGTGATGATCTACTGTTAAGATAATGACATTTGCTAATAACCTTTAATGACAACTGTTAAGATAATGACATAAGTGTAGACCATATGTAATATTATCTTTGCCTTGATTCTCTTAACATAATTAAGATTGATTGATCTAAGTGCAGAATGTATGTAACATTATCTTTGATATACAACATATACAACTCTTAACATAATTAGGATTGATGATGATGACCGTTAACGACAACTAATAAGAAAATGACAGTTGGTGATGACCTTTGACCTGCCAAGATCATTATAATTGATGATGACCTTTGAACTAGAGCTGTCAAAACCAATTATCCAATTAGTGATATGAACCATACAAAACATCTCTCTCTTCAAGATAACAGCTGCCAAGATAGGAGTCTTCTCCTATAATGCCTGATGAGGTTGGAGAATACATGGCAAGGGATCTGAGACCATTACACAATACAGAATCTCTCAAGAACCTTCAAATTTCAACTCCACTATGACATATCCACTATGTCTAGAAAGGTTATATAAAAATAAACTAAGTTCTAGATGTAAATGCTCAAAAATTGTTCTTGTACAAATCAGTTTCATTATTATAAATGATGTTGCAACTTGGGAAGATTTCATGCAAGAAGCAACAATCAAAGTGAAGGAGCTTCCTAGTGTTAAATGTAAATGCTAAACAACACTTGAATGGAAAAAGGTACAGTGCCACAGCAAATATGAAATAATGATAAGGAATGTAAGACCGAAGCCAGCAGTTACTCAAAAATAGACGCAGGACAACTTGAAAGCAGAAGGAACAACAGTTACACAGAGAACAATATGCAATGAAATGCACCAAAATCATCTCCATTCCTACACCCCACGTACAAATCCTCTGCTAAAACAGAAGTACAGAAATGCATGTCTACAATCTTTTTGGACAAATCAATATACTCTGGTCAAACGAAACAAAAAAGAGCTCTAGGTATAATTCCGCTAGTCATGTGTGGAGAAGGAAATATGTCTGATCCCCATTCCTACAGTAAAGTTTGGAGGTGGGAGCATCATGATATGGGGCTGCTGCTTTGCATACAGAACTGGGGCATTGCATGTCATGAAAGGATACATGAATGTAACAATAAACCAGTACATGAAATGCTGTACCAGGATAAGAACTGAATCTCAAAGGCCAAGAAACAGAATCTGGGGAGAAGACAGATGTTTCAACAAAACAATGACTCCAAACATACAGCTAAAATAACTCAACACAGTCTTGTATGGCCTTGCCAGTATCCTGACATACATCCCATTGAAAATCTGTGGAGGATATTGAAATTGCAATTATAGTGTCACGATGTGGTTTAACGAAGTGGAAACAGGCACAGACTGGCTTTTGCGTATTTATTGGGGTGATGCTCAAAACACAAATAAAGACATTACGAATACCTCTACCCTGAAACAGTGACTAGAAACAAAAACACTCAGGCTAATAAACATGAAACAAAACCTAACCCTCAGACTGACTTCAGACAGAAGTCTACACAACAAAAGACAAAGGCTAAGTGCAAAACCAGGACTATATATACCCACACCAGTGCTCATTAACACAACAAGAAGCAGGTGCAAGACGACATGTGACTAGTAGTAAATCCATGTGACATCAAGGGGGCAATGGCTGCTGGGACATGGAGTCTACCAGCACACTGGGGTGGAGACACACAAGACGTGAACACAGTCCAGGTGCTAGGAACAGTCATTGTCAGAGTACAGCCACCAGATGGCGCCATAACCAGCCAAGGTGCAGTGCTGGCAGGTAGCCACCAGATGGCGCCGTAACCGGCCTAGGTGCAGTGCCGCACCAGGCTACCAGGGGGGAACCATGACAGATCCCCCCTAGGGCGCACCGGGAGAAACACTGCCTCTGTTGTCGGTCCTGAACCCGCTGGGTGGAATGTTCCAGGCAGACCCCAAGGACTGAGGCAGTCCTTGCCGGGCAGTAGGGGGTTGGAACACTCCCTCTGGTGATGAAGGTCAGGGTGCTGGAGCACAGGACGCCTCCGACAGAGGCTCAGGAATGCAGGACGCTGCCCGCCGTGGCTCGGGAACGCAGGACGCTGCCCGCCGTGGCTCGGGAACGCAGGATATGATGGGCTCGTGGGTGTGGGACGTGACCTGGGGCTCATGGGCATGGGACGTGACCTGGGGCTCATGGGCGTAACTTGGTTTGTGGACGTGGACGCAACCTGGCTCTCGGACATAACGTGACTCATGGACGTGCCATGGCCCTGCGGCCTGGACGTGCCTTGGCACGGGCTCTCGGGCTCGGACAGGAACAAAACTGGGCTCTCGGGCTCGGACAAAACTGGGCTCTCGGGCTCGGACAAAACTGGGCTTTCGGGCTCGGACAGGGACACCTCGGGGCTCTCGGGCTCGGACAGGGACACCTCGGGGCTCTCGGGCGTAGGCACACTCGGATGTTGCTGTTGATGTAGGGCAATCATACGCTTGAGGTCCTCTGTACCCTGGGTGATGCATTCCTGGAGCGCCTTACCCATCGGCGTGGCTTCAAGCCCAAGTTGTCTCAACTCCACGAGCGGTTGAGCTTGCCGCTGTAGCTGCGCTATCGCTGATTGAAGATGGCTGCAATCTATAACATAAGCGTGGCTTTCAGGCGTGGGCAAGGGTGGAGCTTGGTTTTCGGGCATGGGCACGGGTGAAGAGTGGCTGTCGGGCGTGGGCAGAGCTTGCTTTTGGTGGTTCTTCCTTTCATAATGTTCATGAAACGGTAAGTCTGCCTTGGTTGCCACATTAGCTCCTCTTAACAGTTGGTTCATATTGTATTCCACCTCTGGGTCTCCAAACTCCCTCAAAAAGGCTGCCATAAATCACCGACTGTCCTCCAGTTCCCGGGATTGGGTGGCGGCCAATTGTTGTGCCCAGCTGCGAGCTGAGCCAAAAAAAATCGAGATACCATAAACCGAACCCATTTGAATTCTTTGGGCTTCGGATCCGGCAGGCTTGAAAAATACGCCTGACAGTGCCTCAAAAAATAGTCAGGGTAGCCGAAAAAAACCATTATACCTGTCCGGCAGATCCACGAAAATTTCCTGTGGAAACTGCATGGAATCCAGCTCTGGGATGCTGGGCGTGGATTTCTGGGGTTTGGTTTTTCTCCTTCTTCGCACTGCCGCCATGGTGATGTCTGCTGCTTCCAGATACGGTCTTTCGTTCTGTCACAATGTGGTTTAACGAGGCAGAAACAGGCGCAGACTGGCTTTTGCGTATTTAATGGGGTGATGCTCAAAACAACACAAATAAAGACACTACAAATACCTCTACCCTGAAACAGTGACTAGAAACAAAAACACTCAGGCTAATAAACATGAAACAAAACCTAACCCTCAGACTGACTTCAGACAAAGTGACACAGAGACAGGAGTCTACACAACAAAAGACAAAGGCTAAGTGCAAAACCAGGACTATATATACCCACACCAGTGCTCATTAACATAACAAGAAGCAGGTGCAAGAAGACATGTGACTAGTAGTAAACCCATGTGACATCAAGGGGGCAATGGCTGCTGGGACATGGAGTCTACCGACACAGTGGGGTGGAGACCCACAAAACGAGAACACAGTCCAGGTGCTAGGAATAGTCATTGTCAGAGTACAGCCACTAGATGGCGCCATAACCAGCCAAGGTGCAGTGCCGCACCTGGCCTGCAGAGGGGAACGTGACATATAGCATAGGGACCCTCATTACCTTGGTGAATTGCAGGCAATTTGCAAAGAGGAATAGGCCAACATTGAACCACAATTCTGCAAAAAACTGATTACCTCTTATAGTAGATGTCTTTAAGCTGTAACTGCCAACAAACGTTTATTACTTCACAACAAAGTACTAATGGTGGTATTTTGTAGAATATGTTTTTTTCCTATTAATTTTATATTTTAACCATATTTTTTAAAGCCTATGTAAATAATACATATTTGACCCCTTTCCAACAAGATTTTGATATCAATCTTTTCACACTGATGACAATTCATAGACACAACTATTACAAAAGCTGCAAATATTCACTGAGGCTCAAGAAGGCAACACGCTACATTAAGACAGAATAATTGGTGTAAATTGAGTCTTCTGAGAAACATGTAAATGTTTTATGTAGCTTCGGAAGGGCAGTACTAAATGAAAAATAATAAGAGCTTTAAATAAAATAAAAAAGCAAAGAATGCTGGACCTGGAGGATTTTTCTGAAGAACAGTGCGCAGTTTAACTGCTCAGGACAAACAAGGGACTCATGAACAACTATCACAAAACATAAACACTTTTGATCATCCAGGTAACAAATAGTATTAAGAATCAAGCATATGTACACCTTTGAACCGTTTTGTATAAATTCAATTATTATTGTGTCTTGTGGACCATATGTGAACATCTTTTATGTGAAATAGCTTAATCAGGACAGTGCTACATAAAACACAATGCAAGTTGTATTAACCCTCTTATTATAATTTTTTTTATTATTATTATTAACATTTTGCAGATTCTGTAAAGCGTGTGTAAACCTATGACCTCAGCTATATGGCAACAGCCGTGTCATCATTTGTCATAGTCAAACATTTTCAACTAGGTCAAATGTCTCTTATAATCTTTGTGCATGGTTGGATGATACAATAAACTTGAAATAACGAGCCTGCAAATGAAGCTTCATGCAATGAATGCAAGGCTTTTCCTGTACTTCTCCTGGCCAAGATGAGGATCAAACCTTAATCTTGTCCAGTTGGAGGGTTTCAGCTACGTCTCCAACTTGACCCCAGTGAACTAAGATTGTCTTTACTTTTGCTCCCATTTATCTATCTGGCACTAGCTAATAAGATTTTGGCCCAAATTACCAGTTTATATGTCATTACAATATGCACAAGTAATGCCCAAGAGGTTGTAGAACAGCTGTATGTAAAAACTGAAGTGTTCATTGAGATCACTGTGGGAGAAATAAGTGTGTTCATAATGTCAGACTTAGTTCTGAATTGTAATTTTAACCATGTTTATGGAAGTGGAATCATAATTCTATGGTGTTTTACAGGTCAAATCCAAAGGTGCTGTAAAGGCATTTGGAGGTCGATGAGATTCCAAAAAGAGACCAAAAAGATCTCGGATCAAACTCACTTAATATTGTTTATATATCTGTATACTGTCAGTGGAATTTTCAAGAACAAAAATCTCTATGGATCTAATAAATAGACAAAATATTGTACACATTTAAATAATGTTCATGAAATAAATCTGTGCTGAGGGTTCATGGAATTTATTTTACAGTTAAAATGGTTCCTGTCTACAAAATGCTTGAGAACTACTGATGTACAGTGAATCCGGAAAGTATTCATAGCGCTTCACTTTTTCCACATTTTGTTATGTTACAGCCTTATTCCAAAATGGATTAAATTCATTATTTACTCAAAATTCTACAAACAATACCCCATAATGACAACATGAAAGAAGTTTGTTTGAAATCTTTGCAAATTTAACAAAAAAAGCACATGTACATAAGTATTCACAGCCTTTGCTCAATACTTTGTTGAAGCACCTTTGGCACCAATTACAGCCTCAAGTCTTTTTGAATATGATGCTACAAGCTTGGCACACCTATTTTTGGGCAGTTTCTCCCATTCTTCTTTGCAGGACCTCTCAAGCTCCATCAGGTTGGATGGGGGAGTGTCGGTGCACAGCCATTTTCAGATCTCTCCAGAGATGTTCAATCGGGTTCAAGTCTGGGTTCTGGCTGGGCCACTCAAGGACATTCACAGAGATGTCCTGTAGCCACTCCTTTGTTATCTTGGCTGTGTGCTTATGGTCGTTGTCCTGTTGGAAGATGAACCTTCACCCCAGTCTGAGGTCAATGGTAACTCTGTAAAATACATATACATACTATATTACTATACTATACATACTATACTATACATAATAATAGTTTGTACAATAGGGTACTGATAACTGTAATCCGTTACAGTTACATCAAAAAACAAAGTAATCAGATTACATGTACATTTTGAAAAAAAGGGAATACTATCAGGATTTTATTTTATTGTTATTTTATTTCATTTTTTTTTTTTCATTTAAAACCAAAGAACTTAATCTTTTGATATAATGCAACACTTGTTTCTTGATTATAGTTCTGGTTCTGTCTTGCCAGTCATGACTCACATGAGCAACCTCCTAGAAATTAACACAAATTGTTCTCTGAAATGCTTTTGTTAGGGTGACCTTACATCCTCTTTTTCCCAGACATGTTTTCTTTTTCAGACCTTAAAGAGTCTAAATTTGAGAAAATGTCTGGGATTTGGCTTTAGTTTCATTTTGATGTGCTTATTGTCTAATACTGCGTGACGTATGCGCGTATGTGCATTGCTTTAACCCCTCTCTGTAATTCCCGCCTTCTCACACACCAACTGGTCCATTGTAAAAGTCTTGCAGTCATGGTCATGTCCCCCTCAATGTTGAGGAAATACCAATCTGTCAACCCAATATACAGTATAAAATATTTTCTATATGTCCCCATTTAATGAACCCTGTCAATGGATCTGTCTTTTCTTCATCTATTCTATTTGTTTATGTCTAGTCTTTTTTAATATATTTCCGTTTGTTAATGAAAATAGGTGTGTCCCCCCCTCCAGTTGTACACTTGGTTGCGCCCATACTCAACACAAGTTTGTTGATATATTTTATCAGCTCAGTCTGTAAGAAATGGAGACAGCAGACAAGTGTAGAAAAGTGCAGAAGAACATTCAAGGTTTTTTTTCAGACAGTAACTAGATACCTAAATAGTTGGTAACCTTATCTTAGTATAGAAGGCATCATACCATGACTTGGTTTGTTCTTAAGAACGTTAATTAACTGTTGATATTTGAACATTTAATTGAATATCCTCCCGCCGAGTTCGTTGTGAACCCTCACCTTGTGACAGTCTTATAAATGTGAGTGAAAGTGAGGAAAGTTGCACAGCATTTCGTTCCTTTACACTACATTTGGGCAAAGGAAAAATAAGTGCTTTTACAAATATAAGGCTCAACATAATGCTGAGGTGTGCTAGCTTGTCAACGAGAGATATGGAACTAACCTCTGAGTTGTGGTCATTTTGTAGTTATCCGTTCAGAACTAGTTATGGAGGTTTGTTTTTAGAACCTCTAAAACTCCAGTATCCTTTACATGTCTAACGTTTCAGGTTACCACTATATATTGTTATACTTATTGCATAGCAAGCTAAACAGCATGATGACATTAACATAATAAATGACACCAGTTACACAAACAGAATATTCAGTATATCAAATTAAAATGATCATCTAAGTCAGTCATCGCTCTTCTGGGAAAATAATGGTACCTGGTCACAATGCAGGCAGCACAGCAGCAGGACATTGAGAGGGAGAGGCAGGCTGAATGCAGTGGGCATGCAGATGATCGGGTGAGAAATTATGTTATAAACAATGATGCAGTTTAGTAGAGCATATGGCTACCTAGCTTATTAGGTACCTTAGTAAAAGCACTACAGGCATCTTGTGCTTTTATTAACCATCTTGTGTATGGATTACTGTAGTTTTATGGATCTTATTTGAATCTTAAAATCAGCATACTGCAGTCCATTTAACTGCAATCATTGATTCATTGGTGATAAGATGCAGATATTCTAACATTACATATGTTTATTTCAGGAGACTCACAGGGATTTAGGGACATAAGTCGTGACTGCATGTTTAAATGTTAGCATGTGTGGTTTGCCTGCACACATCTTATCTCGCCTCTACTTGGGATGGTAGGTTTCATGGTAGGTTATGGAGCAGAGAATACATCTGCCCACAGGATGTCCACAGCGCCCCACAATTTCCCCTTGCTGTGGGAGCTTCTATCACTTAATATCACATGAATTCAAATGGTAACTGTAATTCTAAAACTATTTTCTTTATATGCGATTTTTCAGTATCAAACTTTGGATGTTGGGGGGTGTAGGGGGCCTCTGTAGCCCCCCCCCCAATTACACCCTTGCTTGCAGTAACTATTGGCAAATTTCTGCCTCTCAATCATTAGCCAACTCTCAGAGAACGTTAAGCACTGTTGTGTATGGTGTCAAACAGTTGCTTCACAATACCAGCAAATTACATCAGTCCTGAGTCAAAATAATGAACATGTCCATATAAGGTCATTTTTTATTTCATCTAATCACATTGCTTCATATTACATGGCCATTCAAATGTGGAAATGATGGCTGAAGGGAAAGAAGGTACGGTCATTACATCAAATATTTTATTTTATTCTATGGACATTTAAAAGTTTGTAGGAAAAAAATTAAATATGGGCAGAGTGAAGCCAATTTTATTTATATATATTTGTGATAGTAATAGTTTGTCTTTTTCAGTGTATTAAAGTCTGCATTCATAGTAACACTGTTTTGAACGCTATTAAGCTCCCTCCCAAGACAACCCCCCCCCCCCAAAAAAAAAAAAAAAATCCACCTTTT
>JAFFST010051005.1:99788-112813 GCA_022414735.1 Noturus placidus | reverse complement strand
CTGAGCACGCCGGAGCGGCGGCGGTGAGTTGTGGGAATCTGAGTCCGTCGCATGCGCTTGTTCACTACTGACCGCAGGTGCGTCCGGCTGCGCTGTGACAGGGGTAAAAAGCTTAAAATACTAATATTTGTAGAATTGCCATAAATCAAGACTCTCGGCTTAGTTATATACAACGTGGCTATGTTTACACAATATAATGTAATGTTTTAATGTAATATTTATATAATAAACACATTGCATGTCTTAGTAAAAGCAAATTTGTCATTATAAAACCATTGCAATAGTGGTCCACATCTAGAAAGGACCTCCAGCCCCATATCTTCTTGCTTAAATGGAACTTGTGCCAAGGAATCTGTAGAATCTGCGGCAAAGTGATCCAGGGGATGGCAGCAGAGCCATCTGCTAGAGCGCTGAGAGTCAGCATCACAGTCTATGTATAGGGTCATGGGGAGGGGTGTGTGTAAGGTCCCAGAGGAGGGGGGAGATCCATCCTAAGGGTGACCCCAGCCTTCTGCTTTTAATTCCCTTAGATCCACATCCAGTGAGACTCTGTCACTCCAAGCTATCATGCTGGTAGTCAACCCTAGCTCTTGTCACATTCCCAGTGTCATGCCTGTGGGTTTAAAAAGCAGGTGTGACTGAGAGACCCTGATCTCCTCAAGACCCCCCTCTTCCTTCCTCCCACCTCAGGGTATGTCTTTAAGGACATGAGCAGGTGCACGCATGCCTCGAGAGGCCGTAACCCGAGAGCTTCTGATGTGTTGCTGTACCAAGCAAGCTCGCAAGTCACCACCCAGCCCCTGTCACTGACATGAACTTGAGAAAAGGTGAATATACTAAATCTGCTTCAAGCGTGCTATTTTCATATACATGGTATGCACATGCTCAAAACAGTAGAAGCTTAAACAGAAAAACTGAATTGGACAAATGGCCGTGTATATTTCGCCTGGGCATACCTTACAAGACCTCCCTGTAAGATATAAATGCAACATCTCAGAATGACTGAGCTTATAAATGTCAGGCAAGGTGATAAGCGGGGGTATCACATTAGAGGTTTTTATATTGCTTTGCCACATAACAGTGTGACATACAACTGTGAAGTCATACTACCAAGACATGAAAATTATACCATTTCCTGATCAAATGTGGTTAAGCGTATTCTTTGTGCTTAATATGTTTCCAACAAGAATAATATGTACATCAAATTTCAGCCTTAAACTGCCTTTTTTGCATCAAGATAATCTGGATTGACTGTGTCTTTTAAGGGTTGTCATTAAATTTACATGACAAGAGATAATTCCAGGAAAACAATAAATTCCTCAGATTTTCATACTCTGTAAATAACAAATTTTTTCCACCATCCAGTGCACAAGTCTGGTCAGGCTGCCCCAACTCCTGTGTTTTACACATTAATGAGATAGCTGACTACATGCGGTTTAAATCACTGCCACCTCTGTTTATTGTAGTCTTCCCACATGTTGTGAATAAAAACACTCTGCCCTGGGGGGGGGGGGGGGGGGGGGGTAATTACATTGTTAGGTAGATATATATTAGGGGTTGGTTGTGTTGTATAAGGGATTGGTCTCAATAAGTAATTTCAAAAGATCTATTCAGGTTATTATTTAGATTTTTTTTTCCCTTATGGTTATTTAATTGAGGTTATCATTTAACATAATTAAAAGATACTAATGCAATATCTCTTACCATATTAAATCAATAACAGTGCATTCCCATTATTGTAACTGGAAGATCTTAAACTGAGACCATCCATTCAGATTTGACATAAAGAAGGGAAATTGTATAATGCATAAAATGCCATTACACTAATATGTTCAGTCATGCCAATTGGGAGATTTTAATCTCCACTCTGTGAATGACACAGCAAAAGCCATATTATAAAAAACTTTTTAACATAGACACAGCAGTCTTGAAGCAGTGTAGAGAAAAAAAGACCGCAGAGGTTACCCAGCCCAACAGGATTACAAATTGGATTTTCCCAGGCTTATTTTCCATGCATATTGCTTTAAAACAGCCTCATGAAATAAAAAAAATTAAAAATGGTTCAAAAGCACAGCTGGCGACCTGATAAATGGACGTGCCAGACACAGGCCGGTTAAGAATGGAAAACGACATGCTTTTTTTCTATTAGGAACAATTTGTGTCAAACAGAGTAATCCAAATCAGCATGCAAGGAACAATGTTTGATACAGGAGTACGACTGTACCTGTACTTACATCTGACCGTATTGAGCAAATAGATTCATTGCTTACGCATTGTGCACAAAAGTAAGCTCAAAAGTAAAATACACTATATACCAGGTGTCCCGATGTGTTTAGCTTCAGCTGTAATCAAACACACCTGGTTCAGTTAATCAAGATATTTAGAAGGGTGAGATAGTGGTGCAGTGTGTAGCGATGCTGTCTCGCAGATCCAAAGTTTCTGATTCGATCCTGAGCTTGGGTTACTGTCTGTGTGGAGTTTCTCATGTTATCCTCATGTTTGCATGGGTTTCCTCCAGGTTCTTCAATTTTCTCACCACCTCCCAAAAACAGGTCAGCAGCTGGACTGGCTATGCTAAACTGCTCCTGTGTGTGAATGTGTGTGTACATGGATTCTTACCTCACACCCAGTGTTACCAGGATAGGCTACGGACGAATGAAAGATACTGAGCAGCATCTCAATATTAGAGCCAGGGTATGGATATAGAGAAATGAAATGAAATTACCGTGAGATCATTTTTTTGTTTGTTTGTTTGTTTAATTTATTTAACTTTGGTAAGGGCTTTATTCTGGTCAGCATCCAGGAAACACTGGGTGTGAGGAGGGAACACACCGTGGATAGCATGCCAAGCCAGCACAGGGCTTCATGTGCATGCATAATATGCTCATTCTTAACTATGTGCAATTTAATCTAGCCAATCTAAATACCAGCACGAGGTAGGAGGTATGAGTAAAATGGAGAACCCAGACTAAACCCTCACAGACACAGAAAAAAAAATGCAAAATTCAACACCGCCAGTAACCTGAGCTCAGGATCAAACCTGGAACCCTGAAGCTGTGAGGCACAACACTACACACTACACCAATATGCCTCCTGATAACACTTTTATGAACTGTAAATCCATGTGCAGATTAGTACATCTGCAGCGGTGATAGTAACCAAGGTTTTGTATGTACAATCCACAAACTGGAATAATGAACTTTGAATACAAATACAAATTATGTTCTGAATTCACTTTTTGACTGAATATAGTAATGGTTTTCGTGGCTGAAGTTACTGATATTATAGGTTCTCTGAATCGTGGAGGAAAAACATCAGGACAATCTGAACGTGCGAATAATGATTCTCCTGTATTTGTTACGTAACAGTTTTACAATTGATTATTTCTTTCAGATTCATAGAATTGTTGTTTCGGTATAGTGTTCAGGAATGATTGTTTATGACAGGAAACCAGAAGATATTAGATCTGTAGAAATTATATTGGCCACCCACTTGTGTGGCCAGTTAATCTGTCAACACAGGCTCAGATCTGACCACACACAGTATCTCATATCTGGCACATTAATCCTTTGCATCATGAGAAAATAAACCGAACGAGCTTTATTGCTAAACAAAGCAGCACGCAATCAAGTGCAGAAAATACGCTGCTCATGAAAGAGCTCAAATAATTGAATATCTCTGTGGAACATCTTGTAACAAGTTAATTGCTGAAATTACAGAACAGCTACATTTTTCAGCATCGATTAACAGCTCAAAAAGGTCTGCTGATGCATGCAAACGCCTATCATAATCCAAAGGAACGTACATATTAAACCTTGATTCCACAATAATGAATATGATGGATGGAAGAAGACATTTTGTCCTTCAGCACAGATGGTTCCAAATCCTTCAGGACCAAACCCATGGCCGGGATCATGCCAAGGCAATGACGTCAGACTCTGTTTTTAATCAATGCAAAAGACACTAAATTCAACATATACAGCTGGAAAAGGTCAGAAGCCCTGGGGAACATTGAATCACATGACACAATGACAGTCTGCTCACATAATGTAGGATTTCATAACTGGCCCTGAGCCTTTACCTGGGCATCTCTCCTAATCACAGCCACGTTTCTCCATATCTCCACTCAGCACCTTGTCTTTTTATTGTGTGTGAATGGAGAGATGCATAGTGTCCACCACACACATACAAGCAGGAATAGCTCGGAAATTAATCTGTCATTTTGCTTGTCTCCTCCTCAGGTACAGATCTGAGATACTCTAGCAAGAGTCATCAACACAGTTTCATGTCACATCAAAAATACTCAGCACCAAACTGTAAAAGCCATCTGAGGGAGAACATGTAGTGTAGATTTAGAATAAACCTTCCTGGGGTGTGAAAAATGATCACCTTGGACTACAAGGAGACTAGAGCAAAACAGAAAATAGAACCAGTGCGGCTGGTTTATCATACACTGTACCACCATTAAGAGCCGTACAGAAGCAGTGGAAAACCATTCAAAGAATTATGGAGGCAAACTTTTTTTTCTCTCACTGGGCACACTGTATGTATATATTTTCATCAAGCTGAATGCAGTCAGAGTACATTCATTTACAGAACATTAACTGGTACAGAGATGCATTTATAGGTTATGTGTAATTTTACTGTCCTTTTCATAACAATTGTTTTTTATTATTTATGACTATAACTAATACTGTGTATTAATATTGTACAATATTAATATATAATTTATTTCCGAGCTAAATAATTGAGTATATATTCATTCCATTATGTATTCTATCAATAGGTGATTTACAATGAATGCAGCTCTGAAACAGAAATGTCCAGTATGCTGAATAAAAAATATTGCAGATATGTATTTAAATTCTTCCCAAAGGAAACACTTTGGTTACTCCATTTTTTATTTATTTATTTAATTTGATTGTTTGAATTGTTTGAATTTAATTTTGAATCGTTTGTATGAATCGGTTTAGTTCAAATGTTTAGTGGCCAGCCAATTTAACTGAGCTAGCTGATGCAACGACCCGTGTGTGTGCTGATGCCAGAAATCTGTGGGGGTGTGTGGTGGAAAGGAGGCTAAATTTAAACCCCAGATTCTTCTATTTGAATGTATAGGGCTACCAAAACGACATAAACTCCAAATAAGCCTAGTGCTTCTGTACTGGTAATGCCCAAAACTCTAAAGTTTAATAATGTTTCTACAACTAAACTCTAAAGGTAAGATCAACCAGAGGTGCTCAGAGGACCTGCCTGCACCAATTTGATCAAAGTATTTGTTTTTAATCATGCCCTCACAATTGATAAAATTGCACATAGAAAAACTTATCTAAAAACCTCTGAGATTGCTCACAGAACCCAAAGGTCAGTGCAACAGTAACATCCTATATAGCTCAAATTAGTGGCAAATAACAAATCAAGAGAATTTTTCATGGCTTTGCACTCAATTGTGCTCAAGAGATATGCGATGTATTATACACTAGTCTAAATGTTCAAACTGCTTATACCCTTCAAGTACTTCAATGTGGAGAGTATATACCCTTCACTGCCAACTTTCCCACCTTAACACTTTAACAGCATGGCGAAACTGTGCACACCTGCCTCATGTAGGATCTTCTGACTTCCGAATCTTTTAACACAACATTGTGGATTATTCTACAGTCAATTAAGCTGATCAAAGTTGATCCAATCAGCTACAATGCACGTGTCACATACCCTAAACCTACACCCTAAATTTCTACAAGCAATAAATATTACATTAAAAAAAGAAAAGTCTCAAATTGGTTTCAAATCTTGATTGATCTATCAAGTGTTTATAAATAGCGCTCTATGTTATACACAGTATCAAATATCTTCACAGATATCCAATATTTCACATTGTCAAAGAAATCCTTTGAGTAAAAATACGACCCAGCCCATTTATTTCCCTCTCGCATGCATATGTGAGAAATCCCCCATTCGACCAAACAAATCTAGAATACTTTTGACTATGACCTTGTTGTTCAGTGTCCACTATAGTCACCATTCACTCAGGAATTAGATCAAGACTTGCAGTCTCCTCAGATTGTGAGCATGCCACTGAAACATGGAATCTCTGTGTTGTGGGCTTGTACAGCAAGCAAGCCTGCCAAACACTTCGAGGGAATCTCAGCCAGTTGTGGAAAATCAAATCACAGCTGAATATTACATTTCTTCACTGCACAATAGTCAAGGAAGTTCCAATAATTAACTATACAGCCGCTGTATTTTATAACTACACTACCATATACAGATGTGTTGGCTGAGTGAGACTGTTGTGTCATATCATCACGAATATGAATTACATCTCAATACAGATTAAATAAAGCATTTTTTTTTTTCATTGCTACCAAACGACAAAGAGTCATTACAACCCGAGTGAGCTCTCTCCCTCATAACATATCGATTATAGAGAAATGTACAGCCAATGGCATTAATGTAATGTCTATTCATCTCCATCGGACAACCGAAATAGAAAATGCCCTGACTGAATTTATCAAACATATATGCTTGGAACTCAACCCATATGATGTTGAATCAATAGTCAATAGATTGAAAGCGCTTTAGTCAATGGATGCAGTGTGAACCTTGGTTCAATTGGGTTTACTCTAGATGGTACCTTGAACCTGAGACCAAATACAGGAACCATTTCTTTTACATTAAAACCCCAAAGCAAGAAGAATTTGAAATAAATAAATAAATAAAAACTTTCCAACAAGCCTTAGAATCCAGTCTTATTAAGTTTCTTGTGTGCATTTAGCCTACAGACGCATCGTCCCACGTTCACAGCAGGTGCGTCACACGCGCGTAAAACTCGCACCCGAGTCCGCGTACTAATCCAGTTTAAATACATTACGCGCGTGCACGTGCATAAAACCAACCAAGCGAATCAAGGCAGCCGGTGAAAACCGTCCTCGACCTCTCAAATCTGATGTCTTTTGTTCTGATCTGATTATTTATTTTATTTATTTATTTATTTATTTATTTCAAATAAACCCTGACACGTTTTAAAACAGACCTTGGTTAAAACTAGAATGGAGATTTCTGTACTTACAGTTCGCAGGAACTGGATTTCATCTTCCCCTTCTCCTCCTTCAGCCATGGCTGTAGTGGCAGAGCCTCTTGCTGTAGACTGAGAGACGCACCGCTGACTGCGCGATATGTGCGTACATCTCCATTCACAGCCATATAGGGCAGAGCAGGCAGTGCCACCACGGACTGGCACTCACACTGACCACTGATGGCACACCAAAGCCCCAGCCATTCCCTGACACTAACACTCCAATAATCCAGCTCATTTACTAACAGATTGGATACAGTTTCCAAAAAGGTTTTTTTTTTTTTTTACATTTAGCGTACAAGCTATAAGTATGAAGAACATAAAGACTTGCACTTGGATATAAAGCCCAAAATGTCAAAGCATTCGATTAGCTTCATGTTCCTCCATCCTGGTGGATAGGATCTGACACTAAATCAGATATAATTTACAATGCTTTTCTGAGTTTACATGCTTGCATCTGACAATGCAGAGATTTATTTATTACTATACAGTACACACATCTCAATGGAGAACTGCTGCATCTCCATTCTATGAGCAATAAGGCCATCTGGTGGGAAATTAGAGGCATTGTTTTCAACACAAGCCCCAATTTTACACGACTTGTGCTGGGTATATATGTATGGTGGTGCTTCATATGTCAAGAAAATCCTATAAAACAACTGATCTTTATTTGGGGTTACTCAGACTCACTTCATTTAGGACAAGTGTATAATCATTGCTTTTGTACATGAGTTTGAATGTTACATGGCCCATTATAAAAAGGTGTGAACACTTTTGCAGAGAGATTATTATCAGTTGAATTTTGTGGGTTGCTACTGTACATCACATTAAAGGTGGAAAAATCCTGACATGATTTATCTTGGTTTCATCACAAGAACCAGCAGTTTTAACAAGGGTATGTAGGCGGTATATTTCTGAAAACTACAGGTTTTCCTGAACTGAAATATATTCTCCTTTTGCATGTCCATCCATCCATCACCGTATCCTACACTGAGTCACGACGAGCCTAATGCCTATCCAAGGGAACTTGGGGCACAAGGCAGGGGACAACCTGGATGGAGTGCAATCACACACATTCACACACTACGAACAATTTGTAAATGGCAGTCATTCTACAATACATATCTGTGGACTGGAGTTCCTGAATGAGGCCCCTGAAGAACGGGGAAACCATACAAGCTCTACACACATAGGTTAGAGACAGGAGCCCCCACCCCTTTAGGTACGAGCCAAGCATGCTAATCACTAAGCAACTGTGCCCACCTCCTTCTGCATGTATTTTAACCAAATCTGCAGCATTTTACCCAGAAATAAATGCAGAAATTTGCATTTAAGTATTCTATTCTACTTGCACTAAAAGATTCCTTGCCTAGCTTTACATTTATACCTGATCTACTCATGGAAATATGTGAAATGTGATTATCATTTTGATTATCAGCATCATCCACATCATTCATCCTGAGGTCTCTTCAATCAACTGATTGCTGTGTGCTAACACTGGTGGTGAAATCATGGATTGAGTGTTCTGTTCTTGTTACTAATGTTTTTATTAGGTCATATTCAAACATTTAAGTTAACAATGTCCACTATCATCTGTACAGAATGGGTAAGCACTCCTCTATTATATGATCATAAACTGCATTGTTTTTTTTTATTTTGATTTTGCTATTACATGTAGCTATCCCACAACATGATCAAATCATTTTGAAATAGTAAGGCTTTAGACATCGTTAGGCAGACTGACTATTTTTACCACTGCATTGGTAAACTGTCTCCATATACAATGTGAACTTTGCAGATACACACCAAGGTGATGTTAGAAAGTAGTCAAATTTATGAATGTTTTCCAAAATACAATTTTTGTCAAAACAAGACCGTTCTCCAGAATTCAGCCATAACGCCATTTGATGGAATTTTTCAGACCTCCACATATATACCTACACATGTACTTGTAACTGTGAACATTGGTTCTTAGTTGTTATTAAAAAAAAAAAACTTTTTAAAAACTCTTACATGCAGCAGCAGAGACTGTAAGAGAAAAACAGTTCTAAATAAATAGCATTTTATTTGTTTTCAGGTGAATTAAAAATATGGTGATAAAACTACCGATCAGGAAAGTGTTCCCATAATGTTCAAGACTACTCCCAGGAAGGCGTTAGGACTTGTGAGAATAACATCGTAATTGGTCATAGCATTAAGAAGGATGGATTACTAACAGCAAAGAGTAATGGTCTTGGTAAGACAGATGAAGTCAGAAGAGGTGCTTACAGAACCACAATGAATGAAAGACCTGTTGACTGTACGCAGGTTACAAAGCCAAGGTTGCTATGGGGAATCATCGGGGCAACAAAAATTGTAGTCTCCCTAACAACTGTGAGTTTCAGAACGTCCAACAATGGATCTTAAGGCCATCCTACAGAGGAATGATAAAAAAAAAAAAAAACTGTGCATAGTGAATATGTTGACGATGGAAAAGCCATGTTAGTGTGTGGATGACTAATGATCTGATACAGCCACTGAAATACTCTTACATCAAATACTCTTAAGTTCATCAAAGATGGAAATGAGCCGGAATACTCTCACATTCTGGACTTTACATGTTTGTATAACAATTTTTATGCTGTGTATTTCTAATGTAATCACATGGCAAAGAAGGTCATTTTTCCTGCACTCTAGAAGCCACCAAACATTCTGAAATGGATGGAGACTGAAATAACAAGATGTCAGAATATAACAATGAAGTCTACATCGTGACTTGGACTACAGGAAAGTCTGGGGATTTACAAGATGATATCCAGCTAAGGAGCTTAAGGATTAGTTCTACAAACCTCGGCATTTTGGTAAGAGATGAGATAGTGAAAAACAACTGTTTGTCTCTTGGGTTTGGGTTCAACAAGAAGTTGGAGGATGTCATGCAACAAGACAACATCATTACTTTTGACCACCTTTGAATGCATCCTTCAAGTGCAAACACACTGAAAAGCATAGACAGCAAATCTATACCTCAGAGCACCATCAAAAGACAGTCCACATGGAAAAGTTTCACGTTCTGGAAGAAGATCTGAACCAATATATAGAGAGCGTTATCAAGCTCTCTGCGAAGTACAACAAGAATCATTACCAGTACAGAAGCACTAGGCTTATTTGGAGTTTATGTCGTTTTTGTAGCCCTATACATTCAAATAGAAGAATCTGGGGTTTAAATTTAGCCTCCTTTCCACCACATACCCCCACAGATTTCTGGCATCAGCACACACACGGGTCGTTGCATCAGCTAGCTCAGTTAAATTGGCTGGCCACTAAACATTTGAACTAAACCGATTCCTAGCGCAAACAATCAAATTAAATCAAATAAAAATAAATTTGTAAGTCGCTTTGGATAAAAGCGTCTGCTAAGTGAATAAATGTAAATGTAAGAATCCTAATCATACCAGATGCCCTCAAATGGAGGGCATTAGTTTGGATTTATCCTGGACACAGGAACTGGTTACTATCAACCAAAAATGTATAAATATATTTATCTGCCAGAAGAACCCAGTGAATTTAACACTCAGCAGATTTCACATCAAACCAGGAGCAGAGAACATGTCTGCCTTTACACACTTATTCAGATCCTGCAGAATGAACAGTGTGATGCCACTTGTTTCTCCTTGCTGCTTGGGACAAGCAATGTTACAGCACAGCATCTCATTCCTGCCTAGAGGTGACAGAAAAGCGAGGAAAGGTATGTTCCCAACACAAAGTGACACTGCAGCAGTGGATTCTAGCACCGAGAGGACATCTGCGACTTCTTTAATGAGCGTGTCTACATCAGCAGAAGACTACATTACCAGTCACGTCCATCTCACTTGTTGAAGGTGGGCATATCCTTCATTTAATTTCTAAAAAAAAACACCTAGACATACACGTTATGTTGGTATCTTTCAATGAAAAGCCGTAAACTGTTATATTTAAACCAAGCACACAGAGAGGAAAGAAGAATGGATACTTTTCATCTTTAGTCCATTCTACCTGAGCAGTACAGTACAAGTACAATAAATCTGAGCCATGTGATGGCTGTTATGACCAAGATTATCACCGAAATCTGAAACATCCATTCAGGATTTCAAATCAAGGGCCCTGGAGCAGGCTGGGTCTGGACATACAAAAAAGAAAGATATATACGTATATATATATATATATATATTTCTTTTTTGTATGTCCTTTTTTTGTATGTTATATATATATAATATAATTATTTCTTTTTTTCATGTGATTAAAAAGATCAAAAATTACAGCTGAAAGAGGTGTTGTAAATTCATTGAATTTTATAAAGAACAAAGCTAAAGGTGAAATTACCAGTAGTCAGTAATGAATTAACTGGCTTGATGACGCTTCAAAAACGTCAATTGTTCATTCATAAATTACCATATTTTCCGCACTATAAGGCGCACCTAAAAGCCTTAAATGTTCTCAAAAATCGGCCGTGCGCCTAATAATCTGGTGCGCCTTATGTGTGGACTGAGTTCCAAAATCTGTTAAAACGTTGTGCAGCTTTAGTTGGCGTAACAACCGTATGCGCCTTATAACACGGTGCGCCTTATGTATTGGTCAAGTACAGAAATGGACCCCGTAATTGAGACTGCGCCTTATAATCCGGTGTGCCTTATAGTGCGGAAAATACGGTAATGTGCTGACAGTGGCTATGGATCCTTGAGTATTGACAAGATATCATATTTAATAGTAAATGGTACTATAGAATAAAGAAAATGTTGGAGAAGGTAAAAAACTGATTTTTAGCTGTGTGGATGGATACTTGTAATAAATACTTGTAAGAACTAGAAATTAAAACTGGGAATAGACCAGGTGGTTGGTTTTTTCTAATCCCCCAGTATGGTTGAGCCTGTTCCATGATAGCCTGATATTCTTGTTCTTGGCTGACCATAGTGGAACCTGTCATGGACTTCTGCTATTGTAGCCCATCAGCCTCAGGGTTCAATGTTTCATGCATTCTGAGATGCTTTTTTGCTCACCATGGTTGTGAATAGTGATTATATGAGTTACTATATCCTTCCTGGCAGCTTGAATCAATTTGGTCATTTTTCTATGACCTCTTTTATCAGAAGATAAGCTGTGCTGTAGGTATTGGTAGCTCAGTGGTTAAGCTGTTGGGCTAGTGATCGAAAGGTTACGAGTTCAAGCCTCCACTGTTGGGCCCTTGAGCAATGCCCTTAATCCTCAACTGCTCAGATGTATAAAATAAATAAATCTAAGTTTCTCTGGATAACAGTGTCTGCCAAATGCTGTAAATCTTTGGGTTTTTTTTTTTTCAAAAACGCTGTTTCCACACACTGAACTGTCAGTCAATCAATTCATTTTGGGGTTGTTTTTTGTTGTTGTTGTTGTTTTTGTACCCTTCTGTGTAAACTCTAGAGATCATTGTGTGTGAATTTCCCAGGAGATCAGCGGTTTCTGAAATACTCAGTCCAGCCTTTCTAGTACCATATAAAATGTCCATGATCAAAGTCACAGAGATCACACTTTGTCTTCATTCTGATGTTTGATGTGAACATTAACCTGAAGCTTTTGCTCTGTATCTGAAGGACTGTTTGTATTGTGATGCTGATTAGATAACAGCATGAATGTGTAGGGATGGTGTGTGTATATATACTGTATATACTGTACACACAGAGAATTTGAATAGTCGATTGGTCAGAGGATGCTGATTAATTTTCTATAATAGCACAGTGCTGACAGTAGTGCCAGCTGTAATGTTTATATGAATGTATTTGTTCTAATACATTTTTGTTTCTATGGTAACAATTTACAGTGCCTTGCGAAAGTATTCGGCCCCCTTGAACTGTTCGACCTTTTGCCACATTTCAGGCCTCAAACATAAAGATATAAAACTGTAATTTTTTGTGAAGAATCAACAACAGGTGGGACACAATCATGAAGTGGAACGAAATTT
>JAFFST010051005.1:62313-91897 GCA_022414735.1 Noturus placidus | reverse complement strand
CTGCTTTGAGACAATGTCTGTTGTAAAAAGCGCTATACAAATAAAATTGAATTGAATTGAATTGAAGTTCGAGGTTGGGTTTTTTTGAAAGATGTTTTGATCACTGATCATTGACAATTGTGGTACATATCTTGGATTTTTTAAATACTTTAAAGAACTCATAGTATACTTTCCGTCTTTTTCCCCTTACCTTTAGAGTGTTCTAGAGCTTGTCGCATGAAAACGGTCTACACAGTTACAAAACCAAAGGACACTCCAGAGGACACATCTCACCCGCAAAAACTATTTTTCTCAGTTGCCTGAAATGTCTTTCCTTACACTTTTTCCGTGACATGTTAATGCAATCTCTGAACACAAATAGGGTGAGCCAAGCAATCAGAGCCCACTGGGCTCGTCAGAGGTGGGGTTTTGAAGACACAGGGACAAAAGGACCACTAACAGTGTTTCAGATATGGGGTGGATTGAGATATGCAGTATGAGGAAACGTACTGTGTTTTAGGGAACACTAAAAGTGATGGTTCTCACTTTTTTCTTGTTCCGTGTTTTTTTTTTTTGGGGTTTTTTTTTTTTTTTGCAAAAAAATAAATAAGTTTGCTGTGTGTGCAGATGCTTTTCTTTTTCAAGCTGCCCAGAGATAAAAGACCAGAGGAGTTATTTCACAAACCAAATTTGCAAGATAACTTTGAAGACTTAACAATTGTCATTTTGGATTCGAATCTTCCTGATGTCATTAACAGTTATTAACATTCATGTCTTCATCTGCCATTACATGGACAGTTTTTTTTTAAAGTGTCACTTCTCACCTGTTTATAAGCACAAATGGTTTGGGCAGGTTTATGAAGTCACCTATGAAACTTTAGGTAAAGGAGTGTATTACCAGGCAACATTTAATATGCTTTCATGAAAAAACACTTCCATCATTTTTGAACATTGCTTATCAGGTGCTATACACGCTATCCCACAAGTTACTGTAATAAAGACAGACTCTGACACAAACAATGTCATTTAAAAATGCCCTGACTGAGAAGGACAGATGGTTGTTTAATTTCACAAGCAAGTAATGGTATATATTGGAGACACAGAAGGAATCATGTTTACTTTCTTCTTGCTAGACAAACATGCAAATTCAGGCCCTGTATGTAAAGGCAGTCAATAACTTTGCTGCTTTGTATAGGTTTATAAATTAAATAAAAAATGCACACATGACCTACATACAGTGCCTTGCGAAAGTTGTAAAAGTTACTACAGGCATAAGAACTATTGAAACAAGCAATGTAGTGAATACCAATGTCAGTGTATAGCTTTGAAAAAGCAACTCTAGACATTTAACTGTGTACAAATAAGGAGTGGGTAGGGGCCCTGCTGTTAAGTGTACTCACTAAAACAAGCAGGCAAAGCAATGCATACTAATGACAGTGTTAAGGTTTATAAAAAGAACTATAGATATTAAACTATGTGTATATTCTGTATTGCGTGTCCATCCTCTGGGGTGTTTAATAGTGTAGTAAGTTAAGTTCGCAGGGAAAGGTAGAGGTCAATGGCAGTGTATGCATCCAAAGAAACACAGAGATTGTTTTGTGCCATTATGTAGGTGCAGAGGGTGAATACATCACAAGCAATGTCACGGTGGTGGATACAGTCACCTTCACATCTGATACATTCTTCCTCTGACACTTGGCACAAATAGTCCACTGTGTCATATAATTCTGGATTAGTATATATGACATCAGGCCAACCATGGTGAATACGTTCATTCGTTGATGGACGTATCAGGTGGCTGTTCCTGGCCTCCTTTGTTGAATGCAATTCATCCTGCATAGGTGACAAAAGTAAAATTTGTGAAATCATTAAAAGTTACAGTAAATTTGTATTGGTATTTGGTATTTGGTATTTGGTATTTGGTAGATTATATACAGTATCTCACATTTGTGAGATACTGGCAACAAAAGTGAGTACACCCCTAAGTGAAAATGCACAAATTGGGCCCAAAGTGTCAATATATTTTGTGGCGACCATTATTTTTCAGCACTGCCTTAACCCTCTTGGGCATGGAGTTCACCAGATCTTCACAGGTTGCCACTGGAGTCCTCTTCCACTCCTCCATGATGACATCACGGAGCTGGTGGATGTTAGAGACCTTGTGCTCCTCCACCTTTTGTTTGAAGATGTCCCACAGATGCTCAATAGGGTTTAGGTCTGGAGACATGCTTGGCCAATCCATAACCTTCACCCTCAGCTTCTTTAGCAAGGCAATAGTCGTCTTGGAGGTGTGTTTGTTGTCGTTATCATGCTGGAATGCTTCATACTGATCATGCTCTGCTTCAGTATGTCACAAGGAGGTCTTCAGCTGACCAGGGCAGGGGTCTAGTGAATAGAGCATGCTTTACTGCCTAACCATGACCTGTGTGCATTTGAGTGTGACGAAGGGTGTATGCAAACATTGTGTCACCAGGAAAAGGAGAGAAGGTGGAGCATTTGCTCTGCGGAAAGGAGTGTATATGTGTAAATAAGATCATTTTCTTGTGTGGTGGTTCCTGTGTGACATACGGATTAATAGCAAGAGCACCTGCTTATTCTACTGGTATAACTCAATCTAAACTGGTGCAAAGAGATGATTGAGTGAAGGTAAAGAAAAATCAATTGGAGCGACTGTATCAGTTGGAGAATTAGTTTACTTTACCACATCGAATGAAACATTTGTGGATTGTCTTTTGGAAGGACAAGACAAACAGAGATTTTTGCCTAATTTTCATAGTGTGATTTTGACCTGACCTCATCTTTCCGGACGTTTCCGCACAAATCAAGGATATCAAGCCGACTACAAACATACTGGAAAAGGAAGGCTTGGAGAACATTTCTGGTGAACAAACATAAAAGCTTGATAACAGAGGGTGGTGGAAAGTTTTAGAAGTCCAATACATTTAACCAATACATTTATTTCAATATTCAAGTTTGAATGGAAATGAATGTGCATGCCAAATGCAAATAAAAAGGAACTATTCTGCTTAAATAAATGTTGAAGTGTGCATGTAAAACATAAAATACTTGGATTTAAAAGTGCCGTACCTGAAAAAAATGGTTAGTTATCCTGCTAATTCGTTCTTTAACAACTTCACCAAGCTTTTTAACATTATAGAGAAAACTGAAGAAACACCGGTTCTTTCATCTTTTCATTCCCTGTCTGAGAAAGACGATGAATCTGGAAACATCGGCATCCAAAAACCTCACACTATTAAATTTGATAATGATGAAAAAGATCTCGAAGCACTGGATGGTTCTAGTGAAATGAATAGCAAGATGACATCTGAGACAGAAGTCTTAATAGAGGCAAAGGTTGTTTTAGCAAAAAGAATTCAGTCTATAGATGAATGCAACAACCATAGCAATCTGGGTCAGAGATCATCTCTGGAGCAAATAAAGGATAATACTTCTGAAGCTCACATTAATAGTAACATGGACCAATTTGAAGCAAAAAATCAAGAAACATCGACTCCTATTGGAAAGGAATTCTTGAACATGGACCTGAAAGTCAATATGGAACATGACAATTCATGGAAAGACTCGTTCTTGTCATGCCAGGGTGACCAAAGGATGGCAGATGGTCAAGCTGACCTCCTGTCCAAAGCATTTAGCCAGGAATATAATGATGCTAGTCTGAGTAACACAGCACCTGAGAGCCACAGAAATGGAGATCTCTCGGACTCTATCAACAAAGAGATTGCAAAGGGATTACCAGACAGAGTTATGAGAGACGGCAACACAACTAACATCACCAAAGAAGAGGTATTATCTACTGCACAATATGAGGGGAACTGTCAAGAGTGGACAAATGAGGCTAAACACATGCAGACCAAAACCCAGGAACTATCGCATTCGAACGAAAATGAGGAACTCTACACAGAGAATATATTTCAAACAAGTTCTACAGACATGAAAAATCCAATCTCTACTAAAGCAATCTCCGATCAGGCAGATGAGGCCATGTCTACTTTTAAAAGCAA
This sequence comes from Noturus placidus, assembly GCA_022414735.1. Classification (NCBI taxonomy): domain Eukaryota; kingdom Metazoa; phylum Chordata; class Actinopteri; order Siluriformes; family Ictaluridae; genus Noturus; species Noturus placidus. The sequence goes on along the minus strand of JAFFST010051005.1, from coordinate 87,896 downwards.
TCTGGTTATACCTAATGGAGACTTTGGTACAAATACAAAGTGCACACACTCGGACAATAATACGATCCAACAAAAAGAGGAAATCTGGAGCTCCTTAAGTCCAGACACATGTAATGGATGTCATGTGGAATCAGGCAGGCGATCCAGTTCAGAAACTGGAGATACATTCCTCAAAGTCAAGACAGATCGAGTGTTATTCCAATTAGAGCCAACAACTCCAGACAGTCTCAATGAAACACAAAATGAGAACAGAACCAATGATGTACAAGATTTGAGTAAGCTAGAAATGAAGAAGAATGGTGGACAAGATAGAGAGACACTGCTAAAAGATGAGAGTGATAACCTGGTACAAATAGAGGGAGAAAACAAAGAAAGAGTGATGAAGAGAAAAGAGAAAAATGATCTATTACAAGAAGACAGTGATTCAGAGTCCTTGGTTATTCTCTCTGCCCCTGGGAACCTAGAAGAGCCAACAAACATTGAAAATACTTCGAGACATACCAGAAGAGTTACCTTCTCTCCAGGCCTAAAGTTAGAGAAACCTCCTCAGCTATTGTCCATCTTTAGTGGACTGAAAGGGTTTAAAAAAGAAGTCCATGACCAGAAGAAAAAAGCATTAACCCTTGAACAACCAAAGAGTCCTGTCCTGATGAAACCAGACTCTGTTAAACGGGCACTAATCTCTGAGAAACATTCCAACAGTGAGGCTAAAGTGAGCGTCCTTGAGCAGCTCTCTCAACTCCTGAGCTTTGATTCTGGCAAAGTAGCAGCAAAAAAAACACAGGAACCCATAGCAAGTCCTCCACTCTCACCTAGATGCGGGACCCCAGTAGCAGAAATGCCTCCTGTAGAGGAAAGTGTGGAAGGTCCTGATGTTGCTTCACCAGAGGAAAGTGGCAAATTAACAAATACAGAGACAGCCCTCAATGCTTTCAAAGCTTTCTTTACCCCTAAACCAGCTAAGAGGGACACTTCAGACCATATCGACCTGGATGCTGTAAAGAGGGCATTCAACCCAGAGACAATCCGAGCTATCTTTGACAGAAATTCTAGCAAGTCTCCAGACAACAAGACCATCTTTGAAAAAGTATGCACTTAGAAATTACTTTAGCATTGTCCAATAAAACAAGCCAAAGCATATTTCAAATTAGATTACCATGCTAACATTTTCAAAGATATTTAAAGTTTCTCATTGAAACCTTCTCTGATAGTGAAATATTCTACTGAAGAACTTTACACTGGACTTTTAATGGAACCTTTCCCCCTAGAGGGACAGAACTAAAAAAAATATCTGCATGTTCTTAATGTAACTTTTTAACGATTTTATTGTATGACCAAGTTATATTGTATTATTGTATTTGTTTGCCTTTGGCTTTCACCTGTTCAAATACACCAGAACTAAATGCTGCACTGTGCAATACTATTTAGTGTTTAAATTCTATTTATGAATACAAACTAAAGTATTCAATTTAATAAATGAAGCCTACATGAAACGTGTTTTAGAGTCCAGGATTATCATGTTATAAACACTGTTAAACAGTTCATTAAACTGTTTGAATGGCATTTAAATTCATTTACATTTTTACAAACTCTTACCTTGACTTTACATTTATACAGTATTGTAGGAAGTGACTACTTGAAATGTTATGCTGTATTAATAAATATACATGATATGATTTGTCTTCTCCTAAAGTCTCCTGAGAGCGAGGAGAGGACACCAGGGCGTTTGCAGGCTGTATGGCCCCCTCCAAAGCCAATAGACCAGGAGGAGAAAATTGGGTTAAAATACACAGAGGCTGGTAAGTGGTTGCCATGCATGCATAAGGACATGTGAGAAAAGTAAAGCAAATGTTTGTCCAGAGTGATATATTTGCTTTTTTGATGTTATGGTACCACACTCTTTAAACAAATGCTAATACACCTCCACCCTCCACCTCCACTCCTTTTTCCGAGCATTAGAGACCTTTTTTAAATCAATTACATCATCCGTGGTTCCATATTCAGACTCTGGTTTGCTCCCAAATAAACAAACTGTATTAAAATCCACTCATGTAAACTAAAACCAGGTAAACTTTGTGCATTTTGTTATTTCATCATCACATGCTACTACTATTGACATTCTATGTGTAGTCTACCAGACAAATATCTTGTAATCCAGCACGAGTCTGCAGACACACCTTAGTACACACTGTAAGAATAGTCATATCTAAGATATGACTAAGCTATTTATTAAAGGTGGAGTGAGCTTTTTATTTATTTATTTATTTATTTTATGTCAGAACACTTTTAGTAATATTGGGTGAAGTTCTTCTCACATTCAGGTAGCTGGAAATAAAATACCTGCTCAAAGGAGCATCTCTGTGGGTGCCTCATACTCTCTAAACAGGAGAAAAAGCTAATCATGTGGACCACCGATATCCAACCAATTAGGATAGGCTCTACTTGCCCTTCAATCATGTTGACTCATTTCAGAAATGTTCCCTTCCGACACTTGCACTCAGACGCTCTAGCCTTAGTATTATATGTACATGTGTTTAAGGGGTGTGACTTGGTAAAGAACACTGAAAATAAGGGATGTATTTGTTTGGCTTTGGTTTTAAAACAGCTAGCTTCTGTTGACTTCAAACAGAATCAATGATCATATCTTTATATTGTTTATTATTTCACATTTCACCTATATAACTGTACTGCCATCTTCTATAAAGTGGTCACTGTCTTATTTAGGCCTATTTTGGAGGTACACTGATTGGATTTGCCCATTTAGCCACAAGGGCAGTAGTGAGGTCAGGCACTGATGTTTGGAGAGAGGGTGCAGTCAGCATTCCAGTTCATCTCAAAGTTGTCCAGTGGGGTTGAGGTCAGGGCTCTGTGAGGGCCACTCAAATTCTTCCAGTCCAATCTTGGAAAACCATGTCTTTATGGACCTCACTTTATGCACAGGGGCACGGTCATCCTGGAACAGGTTTGGGCCCATTAGTTCCAGGGAAGAGAAATTGTAATGCTACAGCACTGAAAGACAAACAGACAGGCAGATCTAGGTATTATAATATATACAGGCAGGTGACAAATTAAAAAAATACTGCGTCCTAGTATGGTCTTGGTCATCAACAGAACGGCTTCACTGTGCCCTGGCATAGAGGTAGTGGTAGCTCAGTGGTTAAGGCTCTGTGCTATTGAATAGACGTTTTTAGTTCAAAACCAGGGACTGCCAAATTGTCACTGTTGGACCACTGAGCAAGACCCTTATCCCTTAGTTGCTCAGCACAATTCTAAGTTTCATTTGGTTAATATGTCTGCAAGTGCATAGAGGCTACAAGGCTGGAACTGTACTGGTGGGATGAACACCATTCTTCAAACTCAGGGTTGATGAGGGTGGTAGTGTTGGCTATCATGTTGATTGAACTTCTCCCACTGGTGTTCAACTGAGTTGAGATCTGGTGACTGAGAAGGACATAACATACGATTCACATCATTTCCATACTCCTCAAACCATTCTGTGCACGATTAAGCTCTGTCGATGGGGTTGTTGTCATCTTGTAAAAGACCACGCTCATCAGGATAAAAATGTTCATCATAGGATATCAGTCAGGTGATCAGTCAGAATAATTTTGTATTGATTTTTCCTTCTGACATACAAGTGGACCCAAAACATATCAGGAAAATTAAGTGTCATCTTTAAAACCTCATACACCAAACATATTGCTTGCCTTCTTCATTTTGTCCTAATGGTATACAACCCTTTGCTGTGAACTACATACACAGTATATACACGATGGATGATTTACAGCTCTTCATACATCAAGGCTATCACTGACCTGCAATGTTTTGAATAAACTGAGTGTTTGTTATTTTGTCCTTACAGAACATCAGGCAGCTCTTCTACATCTAAAAAGAGAGTGCAACGAAGAGGTGGAGGCATTAGAGGCAAGTTACAAACAAGACATAATCTTAAACTAATAATTTGATGTTCCTAACAAGTATCAAGTTTGTGAGAGAGGGGCAGAGCTGTGTTGGGGTTAATTTTTTTTCAGTCATTTAAGCTATTTCAGTGGTGCACATGCTCAACAATGTTTATGAAAGGATTTACCAAACTTATCTCTGGCTCCCTAAAATGATCTTACACAGGCTGAGTTTAAGCTCCAGCTCTACCACCTCAGAGAGGAGAATGAGGAATCTGTGTCCAGACTGCAAGCAGCAATTGCGGATTTGAAAAATGCTGCTAAGTGCTTGCATGGTCTAAGAGACGTGGCTGTGTCAACAGAAGACGACTTCAGACCTCGCATTTTTCGCACTGTGTGCATTCAGACAGACCGAGAGACTTTTATTAAGCCTGTGGAGAAACTAGAGTTTAACAAAGACCTTTTCCATCAATCAAATGTGCCTAAAAAGCTTGATCTTGCATCAATTAGCCATAGTCTTTCTGGCAAACAGGAGCCTTCTTTGACTCCATTGCCGCCGCCACCACCACCGTCTGTTCAGTCAGGATTTGATAGTGTAGCAACTTCAAAGCCTTCACCATCACTGCCTGTTCCTTCAGAGTGTTATTCAAAACCTGCTCAGACAGACAAGTGCCCGCCACTCACACAAGGCAATGGTCCACCTCCTCCACCACCACTTCCACCATCAATCAGAGATGATCTTTGTCCTCCGCCACCCCTACCAGGCCCTGTGCCCTCCCCTCCTACTGGAGGTGGATTATTCCTCTCTAGAGCTGAGGAGAGGTCACAACGAAAGGCAAGAGTGGAACCCATCTGCCCAATGAAGCCACTCTACTGGACACGGATACAGATTCAAAACAGCAGGTAGTACATAACACGCACATGAGAAACGTCTAAAAATCCAATTCATTATTACTCAAGGGGTCACTGGATAGTTAAGGATTTTTAGCTTACTAAAGGAGTTTTACCCGGAATCCTCAGTAGAAGGGAAATACTCTGTTGTAAGGGTCTACAGCAGGGGTGCACACACTTTTTTGAGAGCTACTTTTAACATGACCAGTCAAGGAGATCTACCTACACTAAAAATGCAAAACATATATTATATATATATACATACTGAGTATATTTTAAATATGAACACGCAATATATGTTCATGTACCTTGCATATCTGCATGAGCCCTTATGGCATTCTACAATTCAGTACATTTTTGGTCAGTACCTTACTCTGATGACGTGCACTGAATAGAATCAGCCAGGGTTGCATAGTCCGGACAGTAGCTGCTGGTAACTAGCCTCCAGCAGGCCTCCAAATGATGATCAGTCATTGTGGAACGGTATTTGACTTAATAATCTTCATGTGGGAAAATGCTGACTCACAGAAATAATAGTAGCGACTGGTTCCAGTAAAGAAAAGTCTTGAAAGAGTCTGTGAAACTCTGACTGACAGCTGTCAATCTGCTCCGTGCAGTGCAATGTTCAACTGCGGACAAGCCTTCCACTGTGTCTCCAGCTCTGACACGAGGTTCTGGAAGTTCATGGTGTTGCAGCTTTGAGGACAGAAGGTGCATTTTCCGTTTAAAGGCATTAACTGAGCTGATCATATTGACCACGTTATGTCTTTTCTTTGCAGCTCCAAATTAATCTCATTTAACATGTTTGTCAGGTTGGTTAAAAATGCCACTGTTCATCATTGAGTTGGGAGATTCTGCATGTTTAACAGCAAATAGAAACTCCCTTATCTCTGGACAGAGCTCTCGAAATCTCTGCAGGAATTTACCCCAACTAAGCCATCTCACGTCAGTGTGTAGGAGCTCAGTGTGGTCGCAGACCTCATTGCGGGCGCTTTGTCCGTGGGGACTGATATTAATGTGCACACTGGGAGCTGGGTTTTGTCTTTAAAAGACTGACGCATTTGATCACACGCGTGGTGAGAGAAAAGATGAGATCTCAGACTGGCTGTCCTGTACATCAATGCTAACATCTTTTTTTTTTAATGGCGATCTACCCGCACTTCCTTTGCGATCGACCGGTCGATTATGATCGACGTATTGTGCACCCCTGGTCTACAGTATGTATAAACTTTGAGATGCAACCCCTTTAGGCTTAAGGCTTTTTTCCTGTACAAAATGAACATCTATATTACATTATTGACATGCCGATTTATTTTTGCTACACCCTGTTCACGCTTACATAATATTTCCATCGTAAAAACACAGACATTTCAAATCGTCTTTCATCACTCCCTTCAAAGACAGACAGATCAGTGTGTGAAAGCAGGAAGGAGACATCATCAAGACTTCCTGATCAGACATCAGGGGTGGTATACGTTTAACCGCAGCAGCCTGAGGTCTGTCTTTGGGGCCAGTAGTAGAATAAGCAGACCTTCCAGGACCTCTAGTGGTGGTGTGGATTTCTGTGGGATCCTGCTTCCAGGCCCTCGCTCTGCTATTGCATTGTTATTTGACTCCTCTTGAAAGCCTTCTTCCCTCACTGAGCAACCAGCAAGCCAAAGCTGAACCCAGTCAAGCTTAGCCTCGCAGCGCCTTGCTGGCTCTGTAATTGTTTTCGTGGGAGCAAAAGTTTAGCAAGCCAGAGCACTCGTATTTGACCCCCTACTGATTTTATGTGCTTTCAGGCATGGTTACCCAGAAACAGTAATCATGTGTTTCCATTAGTTTTTGCTTTTGCTTAGTATTTGGTAGGCTGTCTGGCTGCTGTCTTTGAATTGTAAAAACTGAATCTTGCTAGCCTTTTGCAATGAGAAGAAAACCCCTCAATTATTCAGGATTATGTTAAAAACAGGGGGAGGGATAATGGCTTATACCAAACCCGAGTAGTGTCTGGATATCTGTCTTCATCTCTGTCTCCTCTCCTAGAAATGATACCCTGTGGAGCTTGCTGAAGGAGCCGGCCATAATAAATACTAATGAGTTTGCTGAGATGTTTGCTAAAATGGCTTCACCCGCCAAAAGGAAGCCCCTATCTGAGGCCTACAAGAAGACGGACAAAGCCAAGAAGGTATACAATCCTGCCTAATCATCAGGATAAGGGGGATTGAAGGACGCTTTACATGGTTGAATAACATTTATACCATAATTAGTCAGCAGTTTTTATACAGCCATGTGTAAATTACCAGGCAGTATTCTGTAAAATAGCTAAAGTAATGCCACAGACAATGTATGGTTCACAGGCTAAGGTTCTGGACAGCAAGCGTTCTCAAGCTGTCGGCATCTTAATCTCAAGTCTCCACCTAGAGATGAAGGACATAGAGCAGGGTGAGTGTTTTTTTCACACACAGCTGAACACAGCATGCAAAAGCACCACGTCACCCCACATAAGTAAACCATCGATCATCGTTCAGTCGAATGAATTACATTGCTAGGAACATCAATTCTACACTTCGTAATAATGAGCAAATGTCTTTGGGCCTTGGATTCATGTTTGGGCTGGAAGACAAGTCAACCAGTTGATTTTAGACAGTATCCAGTAGAAAAAGGCTTTTTTCTGCTTAGTTGAACTGCCTTGTCTGAGTAATAGCATTGAAATGCCTTATTCGCCAAGATTCTACCTCTTTTGCATTAGACCAGTAACACTTGGTTGCTTATCCAATTCAGCATATGTTATCAAATATTTTAGACTTGTCTTTTAATCCAATCCCATAATAAATCACATAACCATGGTTTAATGCATTCGTTTCAATCATACTGTGTTTGTTATAAGTAACAATACCAGGTAGGTAGCAGAGACATTGCTTTACAGTAATGACAAGTTTGGCAGCAAAGGATGTTACTCTACATGAAAAGAGTCCTGAAGAAGAATAATGCCTAGCTACACATTATTGCTGCCAAAAATTGAGTTCAATCTCAAGATGTCAATGAACTGAACAGCGACCTGAATGGAGAGAAATGGCTAGATCCTCCTGATGGTTTTAGGGAGAAACCTGCACAACTGAGTCAGGTTAGAAGTGAGAGAACAGAAGGTTCTCCAAGGTTAGGTGATCCAAGAGTTTTATCCAGGGATAACACAAAGTCATGCGGATACATGATCACTGTTCTACAACAGCTCAGTTTGCAGGGATTTTTAAGGTGATGAGCTGCCATTTATAATATGATGTCTGGCAAATATGCCAAGATGTGAGGATACAACCTCACTGATAGAGTTGGTATAAAGGAGAATCAAATAGGACTCTCAACTGAGCATTGTTATACACCAGTGGAGAGTCTTCATGGGCAGATCTGGATCCCCTCCATGTCACCCAATATGATCATCTCTTTAGGTATGAGACCACTGCCATTCGATTTACAAGGAGAATACATTCACAAGGATGTACAGGGGGTCTTGCGATTGACCATGTCAAAGGCTGTTGAGAGGTCAAGGAGGACAGATAGAGATGATTATGTAGTTTGGCTGATACAGCAGCATGAAGCTTATCAGTTACAGCCACAAGCGCTCTTTCTGAGAAGTGTGCTGCTCTGAAGACAGATGGGTTCTTGTAGGTTGTTCTGGTTCCGAATTAAAGACAACTGATTGTGTACAGCACATTAATTTTCTCATTTTACTTGTTTGTACTGTATTTTTAGAAGTTCCCTAGAAAATATTGCAGACACAAATAATATACAATATGCTTTCACATATACAACAATCAATATAGTAAACGTGAAACTAATTATTCAGTTTGTTTGATAAAGAATTGACGTGGTTGATTAGAAAGGGATTTTCTGCTGCTAAAGAATTCTAGCGCAAACAAATAAATTCTAAATAAAGGCTAAATACATATATAAAAGAGCATAGCCATTCCTTATCTTTATTTAGTTTGCTAGGCTGTACCATTGAATACTTGTATTCTCAACACTGCTCTCCTCTTCATCCTAATCATCAGCAACCGACTTGGAGGCAAAAAAGTTCATTTATTTTTGAACAATTCGCTGCATCGTCCAGCACTGGTTTTCTTTTCACATGCTTCCTTTAAACTGCTTTTCCACGTTCTCCCCACAGTATATACTGTATGCATCCACATACACAGCAGACCATTAAACAGACCATTAAAACAGAATTCTAAAACATGATGGGCTAAACTAATCACAAGAAAATTCTCTGAGCAGTAATGTCGTAGTAATGGCCTGAATGGTAAGGTCTTGCTGCAGGGTGTGTCTGGGTTTCCTGTGCTGAGAGGAGCATGGGAACACAGAGTCATAATAAATCCCCAAGACTTCAACCATCATCAAACAGCACCGGCTGTTAACATAATCCAAACTAAATAAATTCACCAGATTTTACACTCCAATAACTTCAGGAGCATGGTGGGCCAGGCATGCCTCATCTGTAGTACAAAAATGTTAGACAAATGTCAAAATCCACATTGCAAAATACCAGACAAATTTCCATGTGCCTCAGGCCTCATACACTGAAATACACATTCTAAAACATAAACACCTGAATTCAAAGTAACAAGATTCACCAATTGATACTGACCAAACAACTCTCTTTCTTTCTTTACACTATCTTCCTCATTCAGCTTGCAGGTTATCTCTTTCCACATTTTTTTATGTATTCCCTTACTACTTTGTTTTGTATTATATTTCATACAATTTCAGGTAAGACTGCCCCCTAGCGGTCTATACAAGTTCTAACAGTCAAGCTGGTGTTTTAAGTACAGAGTTCATAAACAAGTATGTTTGTGAGATTTTAAGACACGTTAAAGCCTAGTGCAAACAGGAATCTGTCTAAAATATACATTATATAGACTGAATACTAGTAGGTCCAGCCTATGTTTGCCTGTGCTATAAAACATGAGTTTATAGTTGGGGGGATACACCACAAACCAATCTTAATAGTCTGAACTCATTGAACTGACATTTAAACATTTGCCTTGGAAGATCATAGCAAAATGAGCTAATCTTGAAACTAACACACATACTTTTCCCCTCATAGCAATTTTGATGATGGACAACTCTGTGGTTGATCTGGATGCTATTGAAGCCCTGTATGAAAATGTAAGTGTCCGTTCCACAATTCATATGTATATTAATCAGGTGTGAGGAGACCACTGTAAACTGTACTATGCTACTGAATTGTTTACATTGGCAGCTTATTCATGAATAGAAATGGAAAATGGATAACTGGCCCTAGTAGTTAAAGAAAGAGCTCTGCGAAAATGAAATCTAAACCCCAAATTTAGCTGCTCAGCCAAGACATTTTTGTTTATTGTCTGAAGTTTGCTTCTTTGGTTTTCACCGAAGCTCCAAGACTAATGTCACTAACAAGTAATATGGGTTACAAGTAATGCATAGACTTAAATTTCACATACTTTAGATTTTACAGTAAACTATTAATGTCTGCAGTATGCTTCAACATAAAAGTAGTACCTAGATTTATAAATTAGTCAAGTAGCTTGATTGTTTTTTATTTCTCCACATAATTTAATCAGTGAATAGCGACATATTTGGATAGTCCTGTTTTCAGGTGATTTTAGTTCACTTTGTTGAGTGCTGTGCTTTTTTTTATGGCTTTCAGAGAGCTCAGCCTGAAGAGTTGGCGAGAATAAGAAAACACTATGAAACTTCAGATGAAGAACATGTCAGACTGCTGGACAAGCCTGAACAGTGAGACACTAGCGAGATTAGTAACATATCCACTCTTGACATAAAACATAACGGTAGTGATTATGAAACGTATGACGAGTGTTCCTTTCCACAATTTACACTGCTACCATCGTTGACCTTCCAATTCTGCTTAGCACATTTATAAGATATCAATATTACATTTTCAACTAAACAGACAAATATTTAGTGTTCATTCTGTGGGATCAAACTGTGAAATTCAATACAACACTATAAGTCATACTGTTCATTAATTCTTCCAGGTTCCTGTATGAACTCTCTCTGATCCCTCAGTTCTCTCTGAGAGCACGCTGTATCATTCTCCAGTCAACGTTTGCTGATGCTGTTGCGTCTATCCAGCGCAAAACAAACATGGTTCTCCAAGTGTGCAAGGTGCAATGCAGCTTTCAATGACAATATCTTCTTGATTTCAATGATATGATCACAAGACTCTGTATAATTCACAATCTTTTAGAGGATTATTTCTTACTAGCATATATTCATTGTAAGATGTCCTACAAATGCCATAATTAGAACAACCAATCGCAACATGAACTTTAAGGTGATGATTCCACTGGTTCATGGACATAGTGGGAGTGGACATGAAGATTTATAGTCATGTGTTAAACCATGACAGGGTCTACTGGAGAGAGACAGTGTGAGAGAGGTGCTGGGGCTGGTCCTAGCCTTCGGGAACTACATGAATGGCGGGAGCAGAAACCGAGGCCAGGCAGATGGCTTCGACCTCGAGATTCTCCCTAAGCTCAAAGACGTTAAGAGCAGGGTAAGCTCTTCCAAGAATATGATCCAAATATAAATGTAGATCAATACACTCGCATTGCACATTCTCAAACCCTGATTAGAGCACACCTGAAATGCGCACCTGACAATATAAAGACATAAAAAAAGCTGAAGTGTTGGTCATGTGCGTATAAACAAACACAGTTAATAACACATGTACAGCAGTAGTTGTCAGGTCCGTAACAAGCATATTATATTATATAACCAGGCTGGAAAATGTAAGTGATTCTCTGTGTTAACAATTTTTACAAAAACTAATTGGAGTCAATTAAGGAGATGAGATCAAAAGTGTGAGCTGTACAGGTGCTTTGCCCTTTAAATAAAGATGCACAAAGTCAGTTACTGACAAATCTATTCTCGTCATGAACAACTGATTCATGTGAAGCATGCATCGATCCCATTAACTTTCACTTTAGGCCTTATGAGACACATTATAGAGATGCGCAAAGCTGGAAAAGGCTAGTAAAGCATTTCTAAAGACCTTAGTACTCATCAATCCACAATAATACAAATTGGCTAGAAATGGATGAAAATTCAGGACTGCTGCTACTGTGCATAGGAGTGGACATCCTGCAAAGGTCACACCCAGAGCACATGGGCGAAAAGAACCCAAAGGTAACAGCAAAAGACTTGCAGAAAACTCAACAAAATGGGGAAGTCTTTGTTCATGTCTCCACTGTCAGAAAAACAAGAATGGTGTTAATATAAGGACACCATGAATTAAACCATGCCTGTCTAATAAAACATTCTGGCATGTTTCAAGTTTTCCCAAAACCACCTGTATGTTCAACAGCATTTCTGGATTCTGTCGACAGATGAAACAAATGTTCTGTGAACAGATAAGATCAAACATGACCTTTTAGGCAAAAATGCACAATGCTATGTTTGGGCGCATCATGGTTTTAAGCGGCTTTGCTATCTTAGGGCTTGGAGTTTTGCAGTCATTAAGGGAACAATGAATTCAAAACTCTATCATGATACTTTTTACAAGAATATCAGGGCAACAGTCCATGACCTCAGGCTTAAGAGAGGTTGGGTGATGCAACAACTCAATAGCCCAAACACACACATATAAATCAACTAAAAAATTGTGGAAAAAGATGAACAATCATGTTTTGAAATGGGAACGTCCTGACCTTAACCCTATTGAAATCCTGTGGCATGATCTGAAGAGGGCTGTTCAATCAAGACCGCCCAAAAATATTGATGAACTGAAACAGTTTTAAGTTGGGAGGAAAACTGTCCAAAATTCATCCTCATCATTTTACCAGTCTTATAAGTAGATACAGGAACTGTTTGATGGAGGTTATTGCTGATAAAGATGGTTCTGCAAGCTACTAAATTCAAGGGATCACTTACTTTTTCCAGCCTGCACTGTGAATGATTATTCAATGTGCTCAATAAAGACTTTAAAAGTACTACTGTTTCTTTGCCAAAAAAAACTCCACAGGATAACCGCATAAGTTTGGTGGATTATGTAGTGTCTTACTATCTACGCAATCTTGATAAGGTAAATAAGTTATATTCTTTTGTATTAAACTTTGTTTTTGTTTGTTTTTTTACTTCAAATGCAAGAACAATATTTTGCTTTTGCTTATCTAATCTTTCTCTCTCCTTAGAATGCTGGGACTGAAAGCTGTGTGTTTCCATTACCTGAGCCTCATGATGTCTTCCTTGCTTCCCAAGTTAGGTTTGAAGACCTTTTCAAAGAGCTCCGTAAGCTGGGCAAAGACCTTGAAGGTGAGAGCAATGAAACTTCCATCCATCTTCTACCGCTTACTCCTTTTCAGGGTCACGAGGAACCTGGAGCCTATCCCAGGCAGTATGGGACAAGGGCGGGGTACACCCTGGACAGGATGCCAATCCATTGCAGGGCACAATCACATACACACTCACACACCCATTCATACACTACAGACATGCCAATCAGTCTACCATGTATTTCTTTTGACTGGGGGAGGAACCAGAGGAAGTACCCAGAGGAAACCGCCGATGCCGGGGAGAACATGCAAACTCCACACGCACGGTGGGAATCGAACCCCCAACCCTGGAGGTGTGAGGCGAACTTGCTAACCACTAAGCCACCGTCCGCCTTTCATGAAACTTACCATGCACTATTTTTTCGGTTGTTGCTTTTGTTTGTTTTGGGTTTTTTATTTAGTTAAACAATTCTAACTATTGGGGGCGTAGTGGCTTAGTATTTAGCACATTTACCTTGCACCTTCAGAGTTAGGGGTTCGATTCCAATCACCTCCCCCCTGTGTTCTGTCAAGTCTGCATGTTCTCCCCATGCTTTGGGGTTTCCTCCGGGTACTCCGGTTTCCTCCCCAGTACAAAGACATGTGTTGAAGGCTAATTGACATCTCTAAATTATCTATAATGCGTGAATGTGTATGTGATTGTGCCCTGCTAAGGGTTGGCACCTGTCCAGGGTGTCCCCTCGCGTTGTGCCCAAAGTTCAGTGGGATAGACTCCCGTGGTACAGAGAATGGTTGGATGGAATTCTAGCTAAATGGTAAAGAAATGGTAAATGGCGCACTTATATAGCGCTTTTATCCAAAGCGCTTTACACTGTGTCTCATTCACCCATTCACACACACACACACACACACCAATGGTAGCAGAGCTGCCATGCAAGGTGCTAGCTTGCAATCGGGGGCAACTTAGGGTTCAGTGTCTTACCCAAGGACACTTCGGCATGTGGAGTCATCCGGGCCGGGATGCTATTGTCATGAGATCCACTGATCACTGTACTTAAAATATGTAGTCCCGATTGTTAGTATGACTGTAATCAATCAACTTTCGTCTTGTCTCAGTTGTGTTTTGAGGTTTCAATACTCTGATGTCATTGTGTCATGGTCAGTATTTCACAGTGATCCACTTTCCCAAAACTGGAAAGTTACAACACTGTGACTTTACATTAATGAGAATAGACTGATAACCATTTTGCTCTTGGCCATTGCCCACAGTCGTTACAGATCCACGTTGGGATTAAAGCAAGCTATTACAGAGCTATGTTAGGATTGAAGGCCTGCTTGAATATGTTTTTTCAAATTATATATTTTTTTCCTTCTCTACTTTAACCTCCACTTTATTGTAGTTTATTTACAGTGAATTTTGTGTGTAATCATATCTCTCTGCAGAGTACATAGCCTTTTCACTGAAGTGTGTTTGTGTGTGTGTGTTAGACAATGTGGAGTCTCTGTGATTTTGCCATGGCGCCTTTTAGATATGTCTTTATTCCTGCCCATCTGATGCGTTCTGGTATTGTATGATTTCAAGGCTTTGTTGCGTATGTCGTCTTTGAGGGTCGCAGGCTTGCAGTGCCGCTGTTCTTATGTAATCTGAGGGAAGAGCAGTTTATCTTTGCGTCGGCCGCTCTCTATCTCTGCACAGATGCACCGCAGTTCTCCTGTTACACTGTATCAGCTTCAGTTCAGTGTGGCCCTGCAGATTTGTGTCAGAGATTCTTTTCTTTAGCTCTCAACAAGCCCTCCTTATCGGGCGACTGAGAGACTGCCAAATCTGGCCCATCACGTTCTCCCCTTTGTCTCACTGTTTGAACCTCCCTCATGCCTGCAATGAACCATGTCTATTTTTTTTTTGTTTTATGTCATTTTGTTTTGTTTTTCAACGGCATGTTTAGTTTGTTTGCCCCAAGCACATAGTTTATGCTCGCTCTCTCTTGGACATTTATCGCGTTTCGCATTTATCTCCTGTGCTATTCGGTGATACAGGGAATTTCTGATATTTAAATGAGTCACTCTGCGAAATTTATTGTTTTGTGCAGAGATTTTTTTTAATGCATTGTATATCGCAGTTTTTGCATTCCAGTCTCTTAATGCATTAAAGACTTACTACTCAGACTCTTTGACATCTTTGTCACACAGACATACGACACTGTTTACATTCTGGAAGACTGCTTAAGTAATCTTCTGTATCCTGGGGGTTTTATTGCATAACCAGTAGCCCCACAGTTTACACAAATGCTCAATGAAAACAGTGGCATGTGTAGTCTTATCAGAGGCAGATGCAGATGGACTGAATCCAGCAGGCCTGGGCTCCCATCTCTGTCTATTATGACTGGGACAGCAGTCTAGCCCCTCTGATCCTCGGATTGGACTGAACTGACGATGAACAAACGGCGCAGCCTGGTGCCACAGGGGGGAGTGGCAGCTATCTGCTGCCGCCATCAATGGTGCCACAAAACAGTATCTGAACCTCTGACTCCACCACAGGTGCAGCTTCTTCCACTGCCTCATTTGAAGAAAAAAAAGTGCACTTATCTTTCTTATGCTTTGAGAATACTATAAGCTATGAATGAAAGTCATGTAAAAAAAGTTTCTGAAGCTTAAAGATAAGTTGACAGCAAATTATTAAAACTTTTTTTTAAAGTAAATAATATTCAATTCATCTTCAGTAACTGCTTTATCTTGGTAAGAATTGCATTGATTCTGAATCCTATCCCAGGAACACAGGGCACGAAGAGGAAAGACATCTCTGGGTACCATTCACACACTCATTCATACCTAGGGGAAATTTAGTGTAACCACCTACTGGCATGTTTTTAGAGGCGTCGGGATACTGGAGAACCCAGAGGAAATCCACATGTACAGGTGCATCTAAAAAAAATGTAATATTGTGGAAAAGTTATTTTGTTTTCATAATTTTATTAAAAAAGCGGAACTTTCATTTTTTCTACATTCATTACACATAAAGTGAAATATTTCAGGCCTTTTTTGTTTTAATCTCGATGATTACGACTTACAGCTCAGGGAAATCAAAACTCCAGCATCTCAAAATATTACAATAAACAATTTATAATACAGAAATGTCGACCTTCTGAAAAGTATGGTAATTTATGCGCTGATACTCGATCATGATTTTAATCCTTTTGCATTAATTGCTGCATCAGTGCTGCGTGGCATGGAGACGATCAGCCTGTGGCACTGCTGAGCTCGTCTGTATTGTCGGGTCTGGTGTCTCTCATAGATTCTCTATGGGGTTCGGGTCAGGCGAGTCGGCTGGACAATCCAGCACAGTAATACCACGGTCAGTAAACCAGTTACTAGAAGTTTTAGCACTGTAGGCAGGTGCAGAGTCCTGCTGGAAAAGGAAATCAGCATCTCCATAAAGCTCGTCAGCAGATGGAAGCATGAAGTTCTCTAAAATCAAGACTCTCTACTTGAGAAAGCCCAGTGGACCAACACTAGCAGATGACATGGCACTTCAAATCATCACTGACTGTGGAAACTTCACACTGGACTTCAAGCAACTCGGATTCTGTTCCTCTCCACTCTTCCAGACTCTGGAACCTTGATTTCCAAATGAAACGCAGCATTTACTTTCATCTTCTCCATGATTGTGCTTGAGTACTGAACCAGACTGAGAGATTAAAGACTCAGGAAACATTTACAGCTGTTCTGAGTTAATTATCTGATTAGAGTCTTCTCAGGTCAACATTTCTGTATTATAAAATCTTTATCCTGATATTTTGAGATACTGGATTTTTGATTTCCACAAGCCGTAAGTCGTAATCATCGAGACTAAAACAAAAAAAAAAAGGCTTGAAATATTTCACTTTATGTGTAATGAATCTAGAATATATCAAAATTCCACTTTTTGAACGAAATTACGGAAAAAAGAAACGTTTCCATGATATTCAAATTTTTTGAGATGCACCTGTAATCATATGGAGTACATGCACAGAAACTGCACACAGACAGTAACCCAAGCTCAGAGGCTAACTGGGGACCTCTGGGCTTAGCGTCTATTAGGCAGCAACACTACCCACTGTGCCATCATGCTGCCCATTAAATAATAATGATTAACAACAATGGAAAATATAACTTGTAATTAGTAAATTGTCAAATGACTTTAGTTAATAATAACAGCTTTTACAGTGTTGCAGATAGTCAAGGAATGCTAAAACAGTAACATAGCATAAGGATAAGGTAATATATTTATCAAATTTGAAGCTCAGACTAAGCATAAATAGGGCCTCTTTGGATCGTGTTTGTTTTTTCATACAGATTGTGAGAAGGATGTCCAAAGAGTGTGGTTAACATCATCTCAAGAATACATCTATCCCTTCAAGGAGAAAATGGAAGCTTTTATATCCAGTGGTAAGCCATGCATTAAAGTAGCAGAATAGATTACTTTAATGAGCAATTCTCCTCTTAGTTCTGGTTGCCAGTTAAGGTCATTCATAAACACCCTAAAAGTGTTTAGTTTTGTTTTTGTGATATGATTTAAACTCCCACAATCACAATCATAACTGTAAGAGATGTATCAGGTTCATTTTGGTCTCACTTTGAGACAAGGAATTCTCAGCTCTGAGGATATACACTGTACATATACTGTACAGTAGTTACATGTTTTTTGTTGTGCGAGGGGGGTTTGTATTGGGGGTTTTTTTGGAATTTTTTTGCAACTGCATTAAAAATCAAAAATGGAAATGGCTCATTTGGATAAGTATTCTTGCTTTGAGTTTGCTAAGGCATTCCAGACTGAGCGTATGTGCATCCTGCTACCCTTGATTCTTTTTGAGGTATCTTGAGATGTCTGGAGAACTTGACTGGAGTCCACATGGGGTAAATTCAATTGATTCAACATAATTTAGAAAAGCACACACCTGTGTGTATAAGGTCCCACTAATCAGAGTGCATGTCAGACCAAAAACCAAGCCATGAAGCCAAATTGTGATTAAATTGTGTTGAGATATGGGAGCCAAGAGCATAGTGGGCACCATCATTGCGATATGGATGAAATTTGAGACCACCAAGACTCTTCCTACAGCCGGCCATCTGGATAAACCGGGCTAGACCAGGAAGGTAACCAAGCATCGAATAACAGAGCTTCAGAAGTCCTCTGCAGAGATGTGACAACCTGCCCTAAGGACATCCACCTCAGAAATACTCCATCAAACAGGCCCAAGAAAACCTGCTCCAGAGTGCACACAACCTCAGACTAGGACGAATCTTTAATCTTTCAGCATGACAACAACCTGAAACATACAGCCAAGACAATGCTGGAGTGGCTTTGTCACACTTGAACCTGAAGAGAGATATTGTAGAGACCTGAAGATGGCGGTTGACAGATGCTCCCCATGCAATCTAAACGACTTTGAGAGGATCTGGTAGGAAGAATGACCAAGCATGACCAAATTCAGGTGTGCAAAGCTTGTAGACTCCCACAAAAAGACTCAAAGCTGTCGCTGTTGCCGAATGTGCTACTACAAATTTCTGAATTAAATTCTTTATAGATGTAAATGAGAGATTTCCATTTTTGTTTTATAAATGTGCAAAAATGTAAAATAAATAAATAAATAAATCGTTTTTGCTTTGCCATTATTAGTCATTGTGTGTAGAATAAAGTATGCAAAACAGAACGTATCATAATACTTTCCAAACCCACTTGATATTACATACTGCAGTGAAGGTTAACAAGACAGTACAGACTGAAATGCACACAATAATTACTCCATTATCTCTGCTGCACAGTGAAGATCTCATTCAGTTGCCCTGGAGAATATCTGTGATTGGCCTGTCTGTGGTCTTCACTACCTGTGTGAGATAGCCTGCAGTCGGGTTCAGAAGGCAGACAGACAGATAGGGATCGGAGAAGCTTTGGCAATGAGCAAGACTTCCAAGTGACTCATCTTATTTGCTTCAACCTTATTTTTTTATAGTTTCTTTAAAAGTTGAGTAAAGCTTGTACACTGAAGAACTTACAATATGACTGAAGTGGAACAAATCATTTTCTGTCATGTGGTAGTTATGTATTGATGACAGCATCAATACACAGCTTCCTCTGTATGAATAATTACAAATGATTACTCATTTTAAACAGTAGCTCAGTGAATAAAGTTATTTTCAATATGTGTTCATTTCTCAAACTATTTATAAAAGATAAATGCTTTTCAGCATGGAAATATATTTTTGTTTTTGCAGCCCAAAAAGAACAAATAGCAACTGAACATCATCTCATATCTGCCCAAAAAAGGTATGACATTCTTTTCATTTTTGTTACTTTTTGAATAGTTTTGAATTATGATGATGTCATTTAATGCTTCTAATAAATCCACTATATTATGTAAGGATTTTTTTTTTAAATAATAACAGCGTCATACTTTTTATCCATTTTTTTTATTATTCGTTCATTTTATTCATTCAATGTCATGGAATGCCCACAGAGAAGTTCCCCTTTCCATTTTTGGTCGTTTTCGATCGTAAAGTTAATACGACGAAAAGCATTTCATGTTCGCAAGAAACATTTCTGTGTCAGAAATCACACCGTTACATATTTTGGGAATATAAGCTCAATTAAAAGTCTCCTTCACCTTCAAGGTAAGCTTCACCATGTTTCTGTGTGGAGCATCTGGCATACAAGTCCACTTTGTAAGTTATAGAATATTAGAAAAAGTGCATTAATATAAACCTTGATTTCCTTTCAGCCAGAACTGTTGTCAGATATGCTATTATAGAAAATGAATTAAATAATTAATTCCAGAATTCAATGGTAATGTTGTGTAAAGTATCATTAAAAAAAAGAAGTTTTTAAATTTCATAAAATAAAGCAGTCATAGTGTGTTAAGTCTTGCATGCCTATGTTTCTGTATAATCTGAGAATTTCTACACACAGAGTATACTTCATCTCTATTTTCTTTCCAACTTCTTCTCTTAGCTACCATGACCTGGTGCTGTATTTTGGGATCAAGCCCCGTTCTGGCGAGCAGGATGTCCTACCAGGCCATGTTTTTATGCTCTGGTTTGAATTCTGTAATGACTTCAAGACCAGATGGAAAAAGGAGAACAAGGCCATCTCTAATGAGAGGTGAAAAAGTTTCCCATAGTTGAGTAAAGCTTGAACATTGGTCTGGATTTAAATTCTAATTTTTTTTTTTTTTTACTCCTGGTCTTGGTAGCAATTTAAGATACACATTTTGCAGTGTCAAGTGAAAATGATTCCTTGTGACATACAAGTCAATTCATTATAAAAAAATATATAAATAATGAAATAAATAAATAAACCTCACTGCTTGTTTGTTTGTGGCTAGTTGGCTAAATTTGTGGTTATTGGAAGATTGTGTAGCCTTCGTTTTTAGCCAAACTATTTCTCTACACTATAGGTTGAAAGAAGCCCAGCAATCAGTGCGCAACATCACCGCAGACAAAAAAGTGGAGACCAGGCAGGTCCATGCTAACGGCCTGGTAAGAGTCTATCTTTGTTCTACGTCTATCACCAGTCATAAAGAATATTAAGAATAAAGACATAATAGAATAAATACCACAGTAGGGAATAGAATAACCATTATCACAATGATTTGAAGTGCGATGTAGCCAGAAGCTGACAACTGATTTCCACTTGTGGAGTATGCTGTGTGTGGAAGCAGATCTCCAAAAGCAAACTTGTTATTATGAAGGGAATCACGGTCCATCTCTCTTGTTTTGTGATTTTAAAACCATTTTGGGTTCATTTTAGGGTCACAACTAATTGCTGTCAGAGAGAATCATCATAGGTTATGTGTAGTGTCTACTTATACAGTGAATATTGTGTCCAGCTTATATATATAGAATTTTAAGAAGGACAAACAAAATGAGCTAATGTTTTTCTCATGACAGAAGGAAAGACTGCGTCAAAAAGAAGCAAGCCTATCCAGCACCTGAGACAACAGACCCGCTGCAATGACAGCATACTTTATATGATTTATAAATTCAAGCCCGTTTTTTTTTACTTTATTTTCATTTTGTATCTGCATGCGACGTTGCATGCTTGTTTCTGCATAAGAATCAGGTCTTGAAGAGATGCAGCAATATATAGTTTTGTGTACATTCTGCTTGAGCACACTTGATTAATTGTGATGATTAACATGAGATTTGAATCACTTCAATTCAATTTTATTTCTGTAGCACGTGGAACATTAGTTATTGCCGCAAATCAGCTTCATAGAAATGTATTTTTAGATCCCTAATGAGCGAAATTATAAATCATGATACTATAAAGTCAAACAGTAGTAAGTGTGATGGAAGGAGTTTAAGTATGAGATTATGGTTACAGCATCAGTTCTGCAACCAAGCCTGGGAACCAAATCCAAGTGGATTTAGTTTTATTAAATGTTGAGAAATTGTCCAATATCCGCAGCTTCTGTGTATTTAAATAAAAACACCAGTTTATAAACCCCAGAACACTGTCGCTAGGAACTTTCTCCAGTCTCTCGTGATCAGATTCCCAACAAAACACCCACAAATTGCTAGAGACAACAAAATATGTCTTTATTTTGTATGTTGAGTATATTGTATATTTGAGGGATAAAACACTGAAATACAACCACAGTATAAAAAGTGATCGTCCCATGATACTGTACATAAAGTAAACATTTGAAAATGGACATTTTGTTTAACTTATTGAATCTGTAATCTTTTTATTTTAAAGATGCTGTTTGGAAAGGATGAATCCGATTTTAATAGAAACGAGAGAGACGTAGTTCAGAAATTTGACTACAAAACTGAAGGCAATAAATATCCGTGTTAATTCAAAATACATTTTGGGTTTTCAGCATTCAGATTTATTACAATACATTATGTACACAAAGGAATCTTTGTCTTTTCATCGTTCAGGAAGCCTTCATCCACATAGTGGAGACTGACAGGATTTTTCACTCACTGTTGGAATACCATATATTTACATTTGATGAAAATAAACTTTGCACACAAAACATGACCCACATCTGTGTTACTCAAAGCCATGGTTGTGCAACAGTAAGCATAGCATGCATTACAAAACCCATCACACGTTTTCATTCAAGAAGATGACATTCTGAAGATTTTACGGCAGCGATGAGCATTAAGAAAACCCCAGCAGAATTGGCAGTAGCTACTGTGGAATAAGAGCGTCCCGCTCAGAATACCTAATGCTTTTCTTGAGGGACCTGGACTGGAAGAGACTACTGCATTATCAAAAACATTATAGAGGCTGCATTTGCATAGCGATCAGTATGATGTGAGGCCTGTGAGGGGAGCTCCACTAGACCCACATGATAAATAATGGTGGTCATTTCCTAAAATACACTAATACTGCTGAATTAATATACTGGTTAAATTAATAGCCTGTGTTATGAAAAGTCAGTGACTACTGTCCACAATTTGCCCTTTAAATATAAACTCAGAATAATAAGCGGTACTATACTGTACCTTTCCTTTTGGCTAGGTACTCTCAGGGGTGCATCATTAGTGTACCTAGTGTACCTAGAAAGAGGCACATAGTGTAAAACTGTACTCTAAAGTGATGTAGATTCGGTCCATAAATCATTAATATCATTAATATCATTAATCAGCCATAAAGGTACACTATATCCGTGGTTCTGAATAAAAAATACATTTACACAGAGTCTTAAGAGTCTTCACTCCTTCAACAACAAAAGGTAGAGTTTAGCGCTGTTTTTTTTTGGGGGGGGGGTTGTACATTGAAGTAAACCTACAGAATAACATGGACTGTGTGTGTGTGTGTGTGTGTGTGTGTGTGTGTGTGTGTGTGTGTGTGTGTGTGTGTGTGGTTTTAATAATCAGCCACGTGGAAAAGCAAAAACATAACTTTGTGTGATCAGTATTAATCCAAGTCTATGGACGTACAGCGGCACTGTTTGATCCGCCGCACGTGTTTCCGTCTGATTCTCGGGATCTGACTCGGACAGATCAGCGTGTACGTGACGACGGTGAAGGTTTTTGGTTTGCAGAACGAGCAGGACTGGAAGGCGCTTTCCTCTTGGTAGACGTGCCGCGGGATATAAAAGGAGTTGCACTGGCCGTAACAGAAGCTGTTGATGATGGGACGGCTGATGCAGCCCTCTTCCTGCAGCGTCTGCTTCAACGGCTGAGTCTTGCACCAGTCCCGCTTCAGGTAGTGGCGCTCGGTCACATGTAGCGCCTCCTGGCTGGAGCCGAGCACCTCCTGTACCTGCGCATGCGCATGCGCAGACGTTCCTGGCGCGGACCAGCTCGGTCCAGGCTGCTCTGTCTGCTCCCAGGAGATTGGGCTGAGTTTAACGTGATGAGGAACAGCGCCTTGAAATCCATCGCTGCTCCAGCATTTCACAGGACACAAGAGGAGCCACAGACCCAGGATCAGAGCAAACGATGCCTCTTGCGCCATCTTTTCATGTAAATATAGGCAGCAACACTGCTTATACGGGGTGTGTGCTAACAATATCAATATCAATCAATATCAACAAATATAGCCCACATATAACCCTCATTTTAGCTTCCGCGTGCGAATATGTTTAAAACATCTGGTAATGTCTAAACATCTGGTAATGTCTAAACATCTGGTAATGCATAAAAACTTCTGACAAAATCATATATATGATCAATATGCTTAAATTAATATATATATATATATATATATATATATATATATATATATTTATTTTTTTACTTCAACAACAATACTACTACTACTACTAATACTACTAATAATAATAATAATAATAATAATAATAATAATAATAATAATAATAATTTAGAAACCTAATATGAAAATTTACCCCTTCTCATTTTCAGTTATTGGCTTCCAGTGAATTATACTATAGTTAAAAAATAATGCCATTAAAACTTTGATGATGAACTTGAAACATTGTTTCTATCAAGACTGAAATAATTTGTTTACCTTGTGGTTGCCAGTTGTTGCGGAATTTTTATTTATTTTATTTTATTTTTTTGCGTAAAGTGCAGTTCAGTCGGGATAATTGTAGGCTGTCTGAATCCTTGAAAAAAAAAAGTAATCTGAAAAATCAGAATCCTCAGCTCATGTCGGGACCGACAAGGCGTGTGCGTGCCGTTTTAACTGAAACAGGCCACGCCTCCATGTCTGTGATTCACTTCACTGATTCGAATCTTTTGCACTAGACTCTGCGGTTTGATTCGTTCGTTGTGTCAGTTTTCTTTTGTGTGTGTGTGTGTGTGTGTGTGTGTGTGTGTGTGTGTGTGTGTGTGTGTGTGTGTGTGTGTGTTTCTGCTCCAACACACCTGAATCAGTTCATGGAGGATGATTCATAAAGTTAGTTCAGTGAGGTGACCAAGAAAACAGGAAAAACTGTATAAAATTGTTTAAAAAGTATGTTGGCCAACTCAAATTTATAAAGGCTCTACATGCAAGGACAAACAGTCAGGGATCTATGTTGTGGTCTGAAACGGACTTATTATGAATAGAATTTTACATCACCACACAAACAATACATCTACCCAAAACTGTCTGCCTTTCTTTTTCCATCACATCATTATTTACTCACCAATTTTTCATACCAATTTTTTAATCTCCTGTTTTTCCCCCATATATTTATAAATGTTACCTTATTTGGTTTTATTACACTGACAGAGACATAAAAACAGACACAGTCTATCATGATATCTATAAGTACTGGGAGATATATTTATTTATTTATTTGTTTGTTGATTGTCCTACCAGCCACAACTACTGCATAAAATAGAATACAAGAATGGTTAACCATGACTATATTATACTAATATACTAAACACAGATCAGAACAGCTGTGCCTGGAAAATCCGATCTGGAAGGTCTGGGTTCAGTTCTGCATAACAAGTACCGGATGTGTTGTTACAAACATTTTTTTTTTGTTGTTGTTGTTACACATCAGATTTTTTTGCACATGATCATTTTTGTTTTATGTAACATTCTTAAAACAAAAAAATGATATCAAACAAAAATGACATTTTAAATGATCACTATCTTCTGTTTCGACCATTTCATCTCATGATTAAAGTTTACTAGTTCTAATTTTAACATGCACAGATAGATATAACAACTCTATTATACACCTGTCATTATAATAGTGCATTCAGACTTGTCTTGTAGCGGTTTCCATTTCTTCCTCCTCTGGGAAATGTGGTACAGATTTTTTAGCCACCACATTGTCCAGTCTCTGTCCCATCAGATATGGGTTGGTGCTCTGAAACACCAAACAGTCGGTTTCATGTTATGATAGTATTAATGGACCGTTTAAAACACACGTCAGTAGAGAAAACGAAAGGAAAGTTTGATGTAAAAAAATTTCGACACAAGTCTCTCTGCACATTCTATTATATATATATATATATATATATATATATATATATAAAAAGATAAAATCCCTTACTTGTTCTTATTTTTTAGAAAAGCACAGCTTCCATAAAATCTCTTAAATTGTCAGTACTTATCATGTCATTGTAAATCGAAAGCGAGTGGCTG
This sequence comes from Noturus placidus, assembly GCA_022414735.1. Lineage (NCBI taxonomy): Eukaryota > Metazoa > Chordata > Actinopteri > Siluriformes > Ictaluridae > Noturus > Noturus placidus. Next base: position 62,316 of record JAFFST010051005.1, on the reverse strand, counting down.
TGA